>OY365810.1:10855727-10923227 GCA_959347315.1 Bimastos eiseni | reverse complement strand
ATAATAATAATAATAATAATAATAATAATAATAATAATAACAAAAAATCAAAATATCAATTTCAATGTTGATTATTTGATGACCTAAACGATAACAATTACAATAACAATAATAATAACAATGTTGATGATTCATAAAAGAAATAATAATAATTTATTATTATTATCATCCAGCGGTTGAACGCTGTTGCCTTAGGCTGTAGGCCTACTTTCATTATACCTGAATCGGTTGAGACGTAACCGTTCCAGCCATTCATTTTTCTATCTCCGAACAATTTCTGTATCACCCGAGGGATCAGAACTACCTCGGGTAAAAAGAAAATAATGATTTTTCCATTGGTCTTGTGCTAGTTCTTCTCCCTCGTCTATTCCTCGTTATCATCAACATTGTCAGCTGCTATCTTTAATTATGCAACCATTTGTTTCTCGCAGCTCAGCAGAAACTTTGCTCAGCGGAAGCAGCAAGAAACAGCGATCTTGGTTGGATGTTGCCGTCACGTGTAGAATATCGTCATAAATTTTTGCCATAGATAATTATAATCATGTCTTATCCTCATCCATTTTCATTAGCTCTTTTTTCTTGAGCTCGGTCCGTTATTAGGTGGAGACCAATGTGTTTATTAAAATAGTCAGAAACGAGCATCGCCGTGGTAATACGTTGTGAATAGACGAGCCATTATAATAATTAGTAGGGTAGCCTACATGCAAGTGCACTTTCTGCACCCATATTAGATCGCTGAACTGGAAGCATTGATTCGTAGCAGCTCTCTATTGAATGTCGAGGTATTTACTCTCCCAGTTTATTTAACATAATTTTATATAAACATATAATTTGATTCGTAGAAGAATATAAAAGCTTCCGATGTCTGTACGGTATTAGTAAAATGCAGAATTCTGGTTCATGCGGGACAGGAATGAATTTTTTATATTTATATTCAAGTCTTATGTTGTTTTTCCGATGTTTTCATATATTTGACTCGATTCATGCATGTAAGTAATGTGCGATACGATTAAAACAGGTCTGTTGCATTACTAGACAATGCAATGGGAATAACAACAAGTAAGCCTACTAGAATGTAGTTGTCATTGCAAATTCATATAGCGCCACTTTAAGAAAACAAGGAAGATACGCTTCAGAAACGACAAACGCCACGAGTGAATCAAATTGCTTACAGCGTTGCAACCATACTAGCCTTACAGCCCAGCTTCGCCTTGGGTTGAATTTTAACTCAGAGGGGAGGGCGCAGCCTCGCAACTGAAATTTGCCCCGATCGCGAGTGTGCCATTTTACAAACGCTCTGAGTGAGTCCGGGGTAATACATGATTAGCGCAATCCTCAGATGTAAATGCAAATCGCAATTGATGATACAGCGAATATCGGAAAATTCGAAACTGCAAACGTCCAAATATAGGAATATAAAGTAAATTGTCATGTTGACTTAATGAATTCTCATTAATAAAAATTAAAACATATCGTCAGCCTTTTCTGACACCGAAAGAAAAGCAACAGAAGTGAATTCCCGTACCTCAGACCTGAACACTGCAAATTAGAAAACTAGTGACTACACACTAAACAAATAACTTCCTGCTCTTCGCATTTTTATTTCATGTGCTCTGTAGGCACTATTCATCGGCTGCACTCGGTCGCTGCTCCGTGTTCGTACGGGAGAGAACGAAGTTGATATAGTGGCGTAAATGGAAGAAGAGGAGTAAATCGTGAGAGGCAAACGCGCAACACTGTGACTGCTTCCGTGCAAATGTAGACGATAATTATGTAGTGTAATTTTCATGATCTGCTTTGGCACTAAGTGTTCCATAGGAGATCGTAATTTCTCCCAGTGACATAACATCTAATAAAAAAAAGCACTTGATTTGCATGTTAATATAGCTTGGTATGACGTGTTAAATTTGCCCCGTCTTCGTATGACGTGTTGCAAATGGCTGCGTAAGTAAACGATACGAATTAAAGGCAATCTTGGCAATTCGAAGCTAAGAATGGCCAAATATCGAAATTTAAAGCTGATTTTGTGATGAAAATAGTTGACTTAGAATTCTGCACGAGAACGTCTGTAAAATTTTTATATTGCTAGAGGATTCCATTCGTGAGTCTTTCTTGGGACCGAGATAAAGGTTTCCCACTTTATGTCGTTTAGATTACCGTTTCCCAATCTTGTTTGGCCGCGGAACATTAGAGACTTGAAATTTTTGACGGAACCCCGTCCAAAGCTAAACATACTCATTTGACCATTTGAGGTACCAACGCTTGAGATATTGCAAACAATAATAGGCTTAGACCAATCAGAGTAATAATAACACTAATATTGACGACAAACATTGACATGAATTCTTTTTCATATAAAGTTGTACACAGATGTTAAGCGAAAAAGCCTCCATTTTTTTCACACTTTTCTGCGAGATCCTAGTCTTCACCTCAAGAGATCACAGTTTGGGAAACGCTGGTTTAGATTATAGTAATCGTTGCTAGATTTTACTGTGCTCTAAAACACCTTGTAATGTTTGTCACAGAAAGAGAAGATTATGGACATTTTAAAGACGAGGAAATTGAATAAGCAAAACAGAATTTTATTTCTTGTTTGTAGTTATAACTAGACACACGCCAGTTCGCTGTGATCTCTCGGTTTGCTTACAATGTCTGAATTCAACGAAGAAACAGCCTTCACATGTGGCCTACGTACTTATATACTTCACATGTATATCATTTACACCCGCCTAATGACAAACCTCTGAAGGCTGGTTGGCTTTCAAGCGAATGAGGCTGGTGAACGCAGTCGTTGATTCGGCGAAGGATTTTCCGGAACAGGAGATTCGACTTTAGAAATAACTCAGCCGACCAGATGGAAATTTATTATCTCGCGTCCAGCTGCATTATGTCGAATAACATGCTAACCACTAATATCAGGCTTTATGGCTTCTGCGAATTTCCTGGAGCTCCTGGAATAGGAGATGGATTAGTCTGGGTTAGATGGCTTTCCTGTGTGTTTATACGAATTCTAGGGAATTAGATACCTTGTGTGAGTGATTCAGGTCAGTTGCGCTACTGTCAATGTTGTGTGACTAGTAAAATATTAGCAGCATAAATGTGACTGATCATAAATAAAATTGTCGGACAAGATAGGTGTATGCTGCTATCGCACGGGAAGAAACAAAATGTGATTAGGCAAAACTCTAAGAAATAGTTTAGTATTTTTATGCCGTGGAGAAGATTTGGTATCGCATAATAATTCGCTTTAAAGGACATAAAAAGATATTATGTTGCAACACATTTGGTGATCATATTTTATCATGATTTTTATAATCTGAGTACTGGTATATTTTACCTTAATCATTTTACAGTAGCTTACATTCTCATTGCAGCCTAGTTTGATCTTTGTAACACATTGCTTTGGGTATTGTAGTAACATCCTCACCAGATGCTATAACGGTACAGATACTTTCAGAGAGGATTTTTAAAACACATCTTAGCTCACAATGATTATGAGGTGTGTGCTAAAATAATGACAATGTAGGCTCTGTTTGTAAACAGTTTTGAGATTTATAAAACCTTGTAGGCTATAGGTTTGTTACATCGTACCGACAATAAATTAGCAGTCACTTGTATAATTTGTGTTGGCAACTTCTGGACATCTGAGAAAGACAAAAATAGAAGAGTGTTATTTGTCATTATTTATCATGCAGTCATTGTTAGCCTAAGTCAATTTCGACCAATCTCGAATAGACTAAGCTAGTCTATTTCAGATTAGTCCAGACTAGTCTGACCCAGTCTAGCCAATTCTAGTCAATAATTGTCATGTCTAGATTAGTTTGGTCTAATTTGGTTTTTTCTCAAAATTTGTGTCGTGTCTTATAATAATATTATGCACAATGCCTATTCAACAGATGGTCATCGTCCCATAGGCCAAACGATGAAACGGAGTCCCATAATTACAATCTGCTGTAGGCCTATAAGAATTGAAATCAAAGGCGATTGAACACAGATGAAAGATGAAACTTTCATTTATTTTTCAAGCAATGTGCATATTGGTGTCCAAGTCAACGTTTGTGAAGTAGAAAACAACTTGATTTAATGTAGAAAATTAACAGGTCTTTATGAATTATATGAAGCAGTTTTAATTGACAGTTTGACTTGAAAACCAAAAACTGGAAACTCTAAATTACATGGAAAATTCTATGACACTAAGATCCAAGAGTCTGTAGCCATTTACTGATTGTTCTCTACACAACTTAATTTCTTTATTGGTAAAAAGCACGTGCAGGCGTTGTTATTGTCATTGAAAGAAATACAGTTCCAACAATTGAGCCTAAGAGTATAAACACCCACAAAACATGATGTCTATTATTTTGGATTGATGCAGAATAGCACGAGATCAATCTACTCTTGCGCTGTTCGCTCTCCAAAGGATCTTGCAACTTGGACGATCATGGTGGAATTACTTCGAACAATATGCCTGTGGCGATTCAATTCGTCATCCGATGTGCAATTTCCACATGGTTATTAAACTGTGAATGCGCAGATGTGAAGCTCCATATACAATTTGTCAACTAACATCGTTGGTTACTTGTTTGCATCCATTCGGGGCAACAACTGACTGACAAACCAATCTACACATTTTCCAATGTAGACGATTCAGAAAATGTTAAGGATGTGGTCTATTCATTCCGACTGGAGTAGGCACCGTGAGGGTCTCTACTCACGAAAACTTCGCACTCAACCAAGGCTGGAGGAAACAGTCTTACTGTTGGAATGAAGCGTGGTGGCAAGGGCACTAGGCACAAAGCGAGGAGCCACAGAGAATGCCCATTCCAAATTGCAGGGTGGTTGAACTGGGAGATGCGTCTCAACATCCACTAGATTTAACATTATCGAAATTAAAATAGGCCTACATTTTCTACATTTTCTAGTCCTGTCCATTGGTACTTTTCCATTTTGCTGCCAACACCAAATACGGACCTACCTAATACCTATTAACTCAGAGGCATCCAGATAGGGGGCCCGGAGGCAAATGCCTCCAATTTCACGCAGGGAATAATTTTTTAGTCTTAGGAGGATATCTTGCCTTCCTGTCACTTGGATCCGTGTGTTTGCCTCCACCACTTAGGGGGGATTGACGCCCCTATACTAACTTTTTAACCTACTCGCCAACGTACCTTCCTGTCTATCTCTGAACTACATGTAGGCCTACTAACGTATTTACATACTAATTAACTTGCGTAGCTGCCTTTCTAAAAACTTAACTGCCCACCAAATTATAACTTCTGCTGCAATCACACATCGAACACATTTCTGACGCTCAGCGTTAAGATTTCAGCTGCATTCGCATCTAAATTGCTTATCAGGGCTTGGGTTGATTACTTCAACAACCTCCTATGCAACGACGCGTTATGATGACGCAGTCTGCTGTCCGGAATCAGCCTTCAGCCGATGTGGCTTCCAAAATAATGTTCATTCTGACAGCGCATCCCTATCGATTCAGATCAGCTTCTGACATGCAACGAACAAGCTAGTCAGGCTGTGCACAGAATCTGGTTCTGCAGCGGCCAGGATGTGGCAGATATGAGAAGACTTATTTGCGCAGAGATTCTTTAAATATCTGCGGTCTTCTGACCGGTCCGAAGGGACGAGGAACAAGCAGAGCGTCAAATGAATCGTGTTGAGGCCAAAGGACAGATCAGGTATTCATGAAATTGGAAAATGGGAAATTTACGAGCCACTGCGCAGTCTACAGCTAGCGCGTCTGTACAATTAGATAAAAGAGACGTCGTATTCTCTGACTTGTGGCGACAGGGACGTCCTCCTCTGGCAAAAAAACAGGGGAGTGACGTTGTTCCTGGGTAGGAGTTGGACGCGTGGTTGAGTGGACGTCTGTCAGACAGACAACAAGTAATGGTTCAATCAAAGAAGCACTCGAATCCATTCAAGTTTCCTTCTATATATCTTCCGCTAGGGTTGTCTTGTATTTTTGTAGAAAACTACATCGTCTGTATGTCAATTTGTCTATTTTCGTGAAACTCCTTGTGTTTGTTTCTAAGTATGTGTACGTGTATGTGTGGTTTGTCAATTCGTTCATGTGTTTGCCCGTCATAGTTACTGAGCAGGTCTTTCGTTTTCCAATCTTCCTCATATTTATCGCTTCTCTTCGCCTTCATTGCAACTGGCATTTCCCAATTCTCTCCTCGTGTTCAGTGAAGCTAATATCTTTGATCACGCCAATATTTATTTTCTGAACAGATGTCTTTTGATTCTACACGCTATTTCCATTTTGTTGCCAAGATATGTTTATGCTGCTGTTTAAAAATGCTTATTAATCAATACTCACTCTCCAATGTGATTCTGTGACCAATGTGTTAACCCCGGCGTCCTCACCTACTAAGGACATGCGTGACTAGCTCTGACTTTATGATAATTAATTAGTGCATGCTATATAATGTAAATTATCGCGTTTTGACAACAAATTAATTCAATAAACGAAATTACAGAACAATTCTCTAACTATTCCTGTGAGTGATCGTGTGATTTTATTTCCTTTCCGTTATTTGCTTTGATTTGTGTGCCGGTTATCATTGTATCTCCACGTATTCCTATTGCGCACTTGTGGGACACGGTAACCTATTGATCGAGAGTCTTGGCCTAAAACGCACATTGTGAGGGTTTGAACTTCATCCCAGTCGATCACCTTTAAAGAACTTTGAGCAGGTCCTTCACTCAGCACCATTGACGATCTGTCGTAAGATCGTGTGCGTATATTTTTACTTTGCAAGGATGGCATTATCAGCGCATGGTATTGTATTGAATACCATCTTTCGATTTAGTATGTATGGTCAAAAATTTACGAGTGCAATAGAAACACGTCAAATTTTTCACACTTATGATCGTGTATTAGGCTACACTTTGTTTGTGTCCATCTTGACTGATTTAAACCGTCCTCATTAGATGAAGCAACGTCACTAAACTTAATGTAAGGTAGGGGTAAATATGGTGAGGAAAAACATAAGATGAGGTACATCATTTAAAATATTAGGGTGAAGTATGATGCGGTAAGAAAAATATGATAATCTAATACGAGGGGTAAAGATACGGTCTTCTAGTTCGAGTTCTCTGCCTCTGCGGCAGGTTAAAATGTCCGACGTCGCCACTCCTCTCGCAGTCGAGACTCTTCTTTAAGCTTTCCATATCCATCTGTCATCATCCAGTCAAGCAACGACTGTCTTGGTCTTCCTCTTGTCCGAATCCCCTTAATTGTCCTTCTATGACTGTTCTTAGTAGTGAGTCTCCTCTC
This sequence comes from Bimastos eiseni, assembly GCA_959347315.1. NCBI lineage: Eukaryota > Metazoa > Annelida > Clitellata > Crassiclitellata > Lumbricidae > Bimastos > Bimastos eiseni. Next base: position 10,915,933 of record OY365810.1, on the reverse strand, counting down.
AGCGTGTGCCCAATTTATTTTGCTCATTGTGTTTATCAATATTCTTTCCTCTCCAATCTTTTCCAACACTTTTTCATTCGTTTTGTTCTCTGACCAGCTAATTTGCTCCGTTTTCTCTATGCCCACATTTCAAATGATTAATTCAAAAGATACGACAAGGGAAAATATAAGACGATGTGCCGTATAGTATTTAAGATATAAAGGAAGGAACATTAAAGTGCTCTAAGGTGAAATATGGTAATGTAAGGAATAATTATGAGCAATGGGTAATGAAAAGTAATGTACGGTTAAGAAATGTGACATTACTTCAAATTGGAATATCAGTCGACTTCAATCTAACTGAGTCATTACTGCTGTCTTCTTTCCCATTCGTGTCAATTTTCGTTTCCTTTGCTTCATCCTAGATGCCTGCTATCTATACATGGTTACATATTCGTATCAATTCCACTTATCTCTACTTCAATGTTTAATTTAATCGTTTCATGTGTTATATGATATTGATTCAGAGAACAGACGCCTATAACAGATACATACCCTGGTATCATGTATCTCTTATAGTTTATACACTTCCATTCTTTGTCTTTCTCTGTTATGTCTTTGTGTTTCACTGTCTGTATCGCTCCATCCTCCTCATAGTCTATACAAGTATTACTCTGACTACGTGTCAGTATTTTTTTATTTTCCACTACTCGTTAGTTCCATGATTCCGATGCTCTGTTCCTTTCCACAATACCCTCCACCTTCAACAACATTGGTCTTTCCAGTATCTATTCCATCAATCTTCAGGTCTTTCTGTCTTTGTCTCTGTTGCTGAATCCCACTGTCCGTACCTACCCGTGCCTTTTTGACTGCACGTGTGTGTCTGCCTCAATTGCCCTAAATAGGGATTAATTCAATCCGATTATACGTAGACATAATCCTATTTAACGATAGAGACGCCTCAGCGTCTTCAGTCGTAAACCACTGGATAAGGCGGACACCCTCTCTCTCTTTTCTCTCTCTCTCTCTCACACACACACACACACACACACACATACACACATACTCCCTTCCCCTCTCCTTCTCTATCCCTCTCTCTCCACTTTCTCTCTTATCTTCCCTTCCTTTATTTTCCCTCTCCGCTCTTTCCTCCAGTTTCCGTCTTCCTTCTCCACCATCTTACCTATCCTCAATTTCTTATCGTCTTGTTCCATCCATTCTCTTCTCCACATACACTCTTCTTCTCGACAGTCGACTAATCCACGCTAATCGCTCAGCAAAGAGCTTAGCGCAAAGCCGTCGCTGAGGTAAACACGTCCCTCTCTCAGTGCAGCCGACCCCAGCCAGTGATCCACACAGCGAATATTACAAATAGACCACTTAATGCCATAGTAACATCTACGCAGTTCCAACGAGGCGTTCAAACCGTTCGCACCCGACCTTATAGCAACCTCTAACCTCTGCTGGCTTTGTCTCAGTCTTATTACAGGGTAAAGAGGATGCGCAGCTATCGCCTTTTGCAGAAGCGCTCAACAGCTTCAATGCTTTAGACCAGCAATGCATTGATTTTGATAGAACGTAATCAGATTTGCACTAAGGAGACCGATAATGCCTCGAAGGAGGATGTATCGCATTTGGCTGTGTCTCTAAGGAATCACCATCCCAATGCTGCAAAGGACTGCCACTCGAATGCCTCGAATAATATATATATATATAATAGATATAATATATATAATGTATATATATATATATATATATATATGATCTACCTACCTTTTGTAAGCTGCTAAAGTAATTTCTTTTTGGCCGTGGCTGGGCTGGGAGCACCTCTGAGTAGTTTCCCTTGAAGAGGTGTTATATAAATTATCGAAAAGAATGAATGAATATTAGCTAGCACTCTAATAGGTAGGTCCATGAGGATGAGTCTTCACTTCGTCATTCCAGCTGTCACTTGAAATTAAGTTCAGGTTTCTTTTCTAGCGATGCTAAGACTTTTGCGTATGTTCTGATCCTCTACACTCAGTCTTGTTTAATTTATCTGATTCGCTTTTAACAAGACCGAATAGAATAGGGCCTACATACTCGCATGCATACATTCATAATATGCGTGCATACATACGTCTTAAGTGTTCTTTTATAGGGAATCGCCATTCAGTTTGCTTAATTCAGCTGCCATTGTGCAACGATGTTCCCAAATAGCAGCAAATGAGATTCAACCGATTATCTTGAACCGCGGCTTCAAGTTTTCATCTCAGGTTTGGGTCTAACTACTTTAGTTCTTTCATTGCTCCACTTCTAATCTCTCTCGACGTAGCCTAAAGAAAGACATCGCAAAGGGGTTATTCTGTGGACGAATAGCACCTCCCGATTAATCCCGATTACTGTTGCGAATTCATCCTATTTCATTTGTCCTGCTCTCTAAATCCTGCATCTGCGCCTCTCTGCTCGCTTTGTCCGGCCTGTTTCATCAAGAAAATTGAAACGAGGCCTTTTCCACTTACTAAGCTAAATCTACTAAGCTCAGGTATACATAATTAATATATGATTACGATTACCTTCTTTGAGAGGTACTTAAAGGAGCTAAATAGAGTCCCAGAAATTAACACATGGCCTACATGCACGCATCGTTATATTATATCAATCATACATTTCCATTCCTTAGTTACTTCTACTCTCCGTTCATTCCACATGCGCCAGCCTTCAGCTTTTGTGTCTTCCTATAGTTACCACATGAGTGTACGTTTCGAGCGTTACTAACCAATCGGCCACCATATTATTATCATCATCGTCATCACCATTAGTATTATTGTTATGACTGCTGCTGCTACTACTACTAATGCACATATCATTATGTACACAACAACAACTTTCTGCATTGCGACGCTACCTTGGCGGTGTCTCTCTGGATGTGCCCCATCCTACTTCGTTGAACTGTGTCGTCCGGTGTCTGAACTCCTTTCGCGTAGAGCTCTGCGCTCTTCTGCTAAAGGCGAGCTTCTGGTGTCCAGAGCTAATGCTGCGTCGAGCTCTCTCAGTGGTTGGTCCATCCACCTGGAATGGACTCCCGGTTGCCCTCCGTCTTCCCCCTTACAATGATTTACCTACCTTTTGTAAGCTGCTAAAGTAATTTTTTTGGCCGTGGCTGGGCTGGGAGCACCTCTGAGTAGTTTTCCTTGAAGAGGTGTTATATAAATTATCGAAATGAATGAATGAATGAACAACAGCAAAAAACAAAAAATTAGCCATATAGGAAATACTGATTATTTACATGACCATCGATTGACCCATAAGAGTGTAAACCATTTTCTATGAACTGCACTCATTAGACCTTTAAATGGATCCTTACGAAATGTGATGGAAATCACGAATTCAACTCAACATGTAACACTGCATCCTTTTGAGTTGTGCCTGAAGGACTTGCTCAAGGTCGTTACATAGCACCGGTTCGTATCCGTCTTCCAATTTAATGGATACTCTCCAATTCACTTGAAAACAGTGGAAGCTAATAATAACTATACCGCACTGTAATCTCCCTCCGGGAATCATTATATCTTTCTTGTTTCTGCGAATCTTCGCCCTGCATGTCAGTAATGACTCAGGTGGTCGTCATATTTGCAATTCTGTGTTAGGTATGATTGCGTTCTTATGATTGTGCAGGCAATGCATTGTCCCTTCACATATTTTAGTTCACATTGCGGCAGTATGCTAACTTCAGAAATATTAATAATTCGTTGATTTTCTTGTTAAGAATTAAAAAAACAATCCCTTGTAATTTTGGCACTCGATTTTCTCGGAAAAAGACATATTGAGTTTTTCATAAACACCACGTCCTGGTCGCGTATACATTACAAGAGGTGAAGTATACAAATAACGCGCACAGTGTACATTGAAGAAAATGTTTTAAGTAACATTTTTAATATCATGCAGCACAAGGCTTTATTCGCTTGGAGCTGCTTTCAACTGAGACCTGTAAGTTTTCTACCTACACAAAATCCCTGACGTTAGATCTATCCTCAAAAGTTTTTGCCTTTTTAGAGGGGAACGAGTCTGAGTTGGTATCTTGAAGGTGCGTCAATCAAACTCTGATCGATTGGATGGCCCACTAGGAATTTTGTATTTTTTTATACCATATATTTTTTTATCATATATTATTTACACCAAATATTTTTATACTATGTACATTTCTGTAGAGAATGTAAAATCTTGTTCAAAAATAACCAGCGTTAAAATACATTTAGAAGGAAATTATAAACGACGCATCAACGTTATATTCGTTAAATTAAGATTAAACACTTCAGACCATTGCAAGTAAATCTTTGAACCACCATCGGTGAAAGCAATACCCAGAAAACGTCGTCGTAGCTTGTTCAAACAAGCCAATAATTTATCTCTGTAGCTCTCTCTATCTCTATCTCTATCTCTCCCCTCTACCTCTCTCTCTATATATATGTATATATATAAGACAGAGAGCTGGAGAGAGGAACGTATATACATATTATATATATGTATATATATATATGTATATGAGTGTATGCGTTTTTGTAAACGACCTCTCTCCAGCCAAGGTGATCAAACGCGAGACATGGCAACATTAGGCCTATATATATTTATACAATTATATATAATTGCATAACTATTTCAAAAACTATCATATTATATATATGTGATGTAGCTAAGTCTCTTGTGCGATCCTTGGCAGGGGTCGTTTCGTGCGAAAGGGTGGCGAATCTGGTGTGATCTATCAGATCGTTGTCTTCGTCGCATTTCCCGATTGACCGATTGATTGATTGACTGATTGACATCCTGATTGATCGGCTGGAGCCTATGACCGATCGTTGCGTCGATGCACCGTGGAATAGCTTACAGAGTTACCGCTGCTGCCTCTATTGCTGCTGCTGTGTAATGATGATGATGATGATGATAGTAACGGACTAGGAAGAAGATGATTATTGCTTGTGTTGTTGAAGAGGGTAGTTTAATTCTAAGAGGACAGTAGCAACTGTTGCTCTGTTGTTCTTCGTTTGTTGTTGGTGGTTGTTGTGTTGGTGACGCTGGTCGCCATCGTTTTTGCTGGCGTTGGTGATCGTGAATATGTGGTGATAGTCTTAAAAGCTGGAGACGAGGTGGTGATGATGATATTAGCTAGCGATGGCGGTTGCAATAATTGTGACAAAAGTGTATGATGGTGATAATAGTGGCGGTCGTGGAGGCAATGTCAGTGACGATCACAGTAAGTGTATTGATTATAAGTTAATATGAAGGCAATGTATTCATGCTTAACCAGCTGCAACTACTCATCAACAGGAATGGTAACCCTACCTTCAGGATTCTTGTCCTTGTAGGGTCACTCTTTCTGTCCCTGTTGACCCTCAACAATTTTTCAACCTTTGTATTCCATCTATGCTTATTATCTGGGATCAGGAAAGGAATTGGATATGGTTATCTATCGGAATTGCGATTGTTACCGGATAAGTAAGCTTACATCTATGCAAAAATAAATCATCTTCTTTAGCCGCTGCTTGAACTTCGTTTTAAGGCCTTAACCAGAAATGACGCTGCCTTGTCGGACAAAAATATAGTTTAATACATAGCTAAACGTGATAGTTTCCGGAAACCGCCGTAAAAATCAAGACTTACTTCTCGATGGATCTTATTGGCAAGACTGTTGGTGATGATGACAGCAGCGATGTTGTATTAGATTCACGCAGGGAAGGAAATAGACGGCGTTATCGAAATACTGGTGATGGGAGGAAAAATGCTGTAACAGTTATCGCATAGTCTGTTGAGTGATGAGGCGTTTGTCTAGACGGATTTGGCTGTCACGATGGTCACGTGGACATCCATGCGGAAATTATACAGATGAGAAAACGATCGATAATTGTAATTCGCGACCAGTTGTGACGATGGATCAGTGGATGGATAGATGGATTCATAGATGGATGAAGGGATAGATGGATAGATGATTAAATGGATGGATGAATTTATGGATGGATGAAAGGATAGATGGACGGATGAATAGATGAATTTAAGGATGAATCAATAGATACATATAGATGAATTTAAGAATGAATGAATGGAGAAATGGTTAGATGAATAATAAGACGAATTTATAGATTGATGAAGGGAAAGATGGATAAATGAATAGATGTAAAGATGAATTTATAGATGGATGAAGAGATAGATGGATACATGAATTTACAGATGGATGAAGGGATGGATAGATTGGTGGATAGATGACTGCATGATTGTACGAGGGGCGTTCAAAGAGTGTTTAACGTGACCTACTTCTAGAAATCGTAGAGACTTGAAATGTTAAACATTTATCAGTCATTCTCTTTGTGAGACCCAGCCAGAGTGACACATTTATTCCAACGATTCTTCATTTTTCTAATGCCCTCTTTGTAGATCCCACTATTTTTGCTAAAAAAAGTACTCTTCGGTTAAAGCAATTACGTCATTATCGGTACTGAAACGACGTCCCCGAGAAGTAATATTCAATTTAAGTTCAGTAAAGTCTGATGGTGCTAGATCAGGTGCTAAAATCGGGTGAATAGGGTGGGTGTGGCAGTATTTCATAGCCACATTCTCTAGCACCGAGACATTGTCTGAGACTTTCATGTCGTTACATCTTTGCAATGGTATCAGTAAGCGAGGAATCCATTGTGCAGAGACCTTCGTCACGTTCATTACTTAAATAGTATTAAGACATAAAATGCATAAAATCTGCTAATAGAGCAATTGTAACCAATCGCTAATGTAAAGTAAATATTATGACATTAAAATCATTAACAGTCATTTATGCGTCGTCTCCTGACGCAGTGAATATCGTGACTGCGTCATCTCCGATTAATGATTCTATAATTATTTAAATCTGAAAATTAATTATTGCGCAATGCTTTAGAAACCGCAATTACTGTCAAACGTGTCATCTATAACGAACTCTTGATACGCTGGAACAGTCTTTCCCTTGTATTATTGTCAGATGTTTCCGTCATACATTTTGTGAGTAATTTGGCTTAGGGCATGAGTTCTCGACCTAGTTATGCCACTTGGCATACATAGGGTCGCAAAGCATCTGTGACCAGACAGTTTTAGATACGCAGTCTTAGTAACACGCCAACAGACCAATCGCTTTTAGGCAACCAACAAACGAACAAATCACAATCTATAATTTATTCATAATTTATAGCATTTCGTTTGATTGGATGTCCTCGTTTCGGTCGGAGGCTTTGCAATAGTCACATGACATGGTCCATTGGACAAGCGTCGCGACGTCTGATTCGTGACAATTGCTTTATTGAGACGGTTGACTGAATTACTCGAGTCAGATATAGATTGCCGACGTTAACTCGTCCATCTATCTTTGCCTTATGACGCTTTCGAAAGTTGCTTAACAAATGCATCAGAAGGTCATTAACACTACACTGGACTACATCATCGCAATTGCTTATATCTTTATTAATCCAAACCTGTTTCGTTTTATATTAAAAAATATAGCGCACATGAAATCGTATTATTTCATTGCAAGCCGTATTAGTAGTTTTAGAATTACTTTGAAGGGATTGTCTTGACACTTGTGCGTATGTGTACCATGGCTTTTCAATTGTGTTGCAGTTGTTTTGGGTCAAAATTGAATTTTTTATATTTTCAGACTGATCCAGTTTGATGCTGTTTTGTTGCTAATAATAGCAATAATAATAATAATGCCGATTTATATGGCGCCATAAATGTCTTATTATTTCGTTTAATCTGCATCCAGACTGCGTTATAAATACCTCTACGAGGTTTAAAATGAATTGTATTGCTTATGTTTAATTTTTATTGTCATGTACTTTAAGTTATTTGAAACGTAAACTTCATTGTAGTTTTATTTGGTTTGTTTTCCATTGTTTGTATTGAAGTTATTCCATGATTTATACCACATCATTTATATTGTATTGTTAGACTTATTTTAAGTAATTTGAAGTTGAAACTGCATTTGTTTTATTTAGTTTAAGTGTGCATTGAAGTCATTCTATCAAACTATATATATTATATTGTACCTATTTATTGTAATGTATTGTCCACATTCTGCTGCTAAACATTGCATTATATCAAAAGCTCATCCGCATATTATGTCCTCTTTATTCTCGCAGGCAGAGTACATCGACTGTGGTTGACGATTCTCATTCTCGTCCGCCCGACTTAGACCGCGTCATCATCAACGTCAGCGGTCTCAGGTTCGAAACCCGGCTCCAAACCCTCCACCAGTTCCCAGACACGCTTCTCGGGGACCCTCAGAAGCGGAACCGCTACTACGATCCGCTCCGCAATGAGTACTTCTTCGACCGCGATCGTACCAGCTTCGACTCCATCCTCTACTTCTACCAGAGCTCCGGAAACCTCCGTCGTCCAGTCAACGTCCACGTGGAGGTCTTCTCCGAGGAGCTCAGCTTCTACCAGCTCGGTGCCGACATCATACTGAAATTTCGCCAGGAGGAAGGTCTGGTCGTAGAGGCGGCCAAGCCTCTACCGACAAACGCCCTCCAGCGACGGGTATGGATCCTCCTAGAGAAGCCGGAATCGTCCCTGGCCGCTCGGCTCGTGGCGATCCTCTCCGTCAGCGTAATCATCCTTTCCATCGCAACCTTCTGCCTGGAGACACTGCCAGAGCTGAAGCGCTACCACCAGGTGAACTCAACGCACGGTGCCTCCGATGCTCTCCAAGTGGACGACAGGGTTCGCATGAACGAACCGTTCTTCATCATCGAAACCGTCTGCATCATCTGGTTCACATCAGAGTTCGTGCTGCGCTTCGCCACCTGTCCAGACCATCTCTACTTCTTCAAGAACCTCATGAACCTCATCGACCTCGTCGCCATCATCCCCTACTACATCACCCTCGGCACCGTCGTTGTAGACGAAGACCGCCCCAACAGCCAGGCCATGTCCCTTGCCATCTTAAGGGTCGTCCGCCTTGTAAGGGTCTTCCGGATCTTCAAGCTGTCCCGTCACTCCAAGGGCCTCCAGATCCTCGGACAGACGATCAAGGCGAGCATGCGTGAGCTCGGTCTTCTCATCTTCTTCCTCATGATCTGCGTCATTCTCTTCTCGAGCGCCGTCTACTTTGCAGAGGCCGAACTCAACCAGACGAACTTCAAGAGCATTCCGGACGCCTTCTGGTGGGCGGTGGTAACCATGACTACGGTGGGGTACGGGGATATGCGGCCAGTCAGTCCGTGGGGCAAGCTGGTTGGGTCGCTGTGCGCCATCGCGGGGGTTCTAACGATCGCGCTTCCGGTTCCGGTAATCGTATCAAACTTCAACTACTTCTACCACCGAGAGAACAACGAACAGTCGGCGGACTGCGCCATCAGTTCGGCTAACTTCGACTTTACGGGACACGTCTGCGAGGAGCATGGGGGCAGTGGTATTAGGACGGTAGACGAGGGCGCAGGGGTTGAAGAGAATGACCAGGACAGAGGGGAAGAGGGAGAGGAGGAGAGGCCGCCCACCCCTGAGGTGAAAACATCCCGAAATTATACTAATCGCCTTGTCGATCTCGATGATTCGTCCGATGATGGTGGTGCAAACGAGGACTCACCCTTCGTTCAGACCCGGCCTCATGCCCTGGTGGCCTCCGTCGGTCAACCGAGGAAACCATTCAACCAAAGCGAACCTGAAAACATCGAGACGAACGTCTGAAGGGACCAACTGCCCCTTCCTTCCGCAGCGCACGCACACTTGATGATTAGAGCGAGTTGTGTTTACGGAAAGAGAGTGGAACCCAGGGCAATATTCGTCTGCAGAGAGAAAGGAATCGATGCACGGCTGGAGAGTAGGTGGAAGTGAAAGTGAAGGATGATATTATAAGAAAAGGGAGAATGTGTATAGGATGAAGATTGGATTAAGTAGGGGATGAAGTGAGACAGGGAGCTACTATCGGGGGAGTCCACATTCATGGGTGTGGAGCATTCGAATACAATGACAGCTTGCAGGAATAACAAGAAAGATGTGGAAGAAAACCGGTGATGCATGCACAGAGAGAAGGAGACATACATAGGTGGGTGGGAAGAAGAGAATATGAATAGCTCTAAGAATGATCTGAAGACACAGTGTGTCAGAGGCAGATATGAAAGAGGCGAAACTGACTGACGCAGCCCGTCACTCAACGCCATCTTTGCTAGTATCAAATGCCTTCCTTCGAGATAGATATTGACAGGAAGAAAGACAAAGAGAGAGAGAGAGAGAGAGAGAGAGAGAGAAAGAGAGAGAGAGATGAAGAGACAAAGAGAATATCAGATTCCGACGCTTTATGGTCGATCCTTTTGTGATAGGCAGATAGAGCTGACAACGTGCTATAGGAAATTCACGAACGGCCCATTACGCTCTAAGCTGGCTTTGACCTCCATTGGTTTCGGATCTCAATCGATCACATCCTCATCGATGATTCGTTGTTTCTTGATCTCCTGATCATCTTCAATGAAGAATATTAAGTTATTCGTTTCCTGCAGCCTTCTGAGCACTATTTCATAGAACAGCACGCAGTGAACTCCATCTCGTCATAGGGTATTACGACTTCGACCTGCTACGGCGCTATATAAATCGAATTATTATGGAAGAACTAGCTATTATTGTTGTTATTCATAAAAACAATATTATTATTATCACCATTGTTTTATTATCATCATAATTATATTGATAATAGCAACAATTACCATTATTATTTCATCATCATCATAATTATAATTAATTATTATTATTGTTATTATTATTATTGTCATAGTTATAATACTAATAATAATCATCATTATTATTATTATGTTTATTGTTATTATTACTATTATTATAATTATTATTATTACTAAAACCAGCTCATAATGAGAATACTGCGCAAAACTTGAAGAAAATTGAGTAACCATCAACTTAATCAAACTGACCAGGGATAGAATTATCTAGTGATTCTAGTCATAAGATTTGTCGCACAGGATATGATGAGTCGAGAACTTTCTCAGATTAGACACAAAAACCCAAACCAAGTTCTCGGCGTTTGATCATTTATCTAAGAGACAGTCGCAACCATCACGCCATCAACCAATCAATTACACATGATTATCACACCCTTGATCAATGATTAATCGAAGTACAATACATTTAGGCCTACATGAATATTGCCGGTAAACTAGAGATCAGAAAGTACATAGTATGTACACAAGTGAAACACTAAGTTTTACACCTTCCACGTGCCTTCCTTTCTTATCCATCCATCCATCTTTCTATCAATCCTCACCATCCGTACATCAGTACATTTATCCATACACCCACTAACTCCAAACATTGACCATCTATTATCAGTCGATCCGTCCAAACATACATGTACGTATATGGGTCAGTCCATCATCCATCCTTCCAATCATTCATTAATCATTCATTCATTCATCTACCCACATCCATCCATACGACCGTGCATTCGCCAGTCCATTCCATGCATGCACCTATCCATCCACCCATCATCCAGCCAGTCATTATCTAGCCAGCCAGTTCGTTCGTTCACCCAATCAGCATCATCATCTATCCATCCACTGAATCATTTTGAAACCCATCCATCCATTCATCCATCCATCTAGTCATCCAATAACTCTTCATCCATTCATCATCCATACATCTGCACATTAATTCACTCAATCATCTTCCAGTGCGTTGTTCAAGCGGTTGTTGAGAAGTTACTCGTCTGCGACTCTCACACGTTCGCACAACCAGCCCAGTAAGAGGCAACGGGACAGAGCGCGTATCCTTACCAGTACTAGACCGACAAAAGAGACATCCGCCGAGTGACAAACGTACACAAAGTGAGATCGACAGACAGACAGGAAGATGTAAGCATAATTATGAAGTATACGAATATAACTAAACGAGCGGGGAGCACATTTTGCTAATGAGTCCACATGCATCGCTGCTCAGTTCGTTAGATAAAATGGGTAACCACTTCCGTCGCCCTTCCTAATTGCTCCAATTACACATCCGACAACCGGACTGGAATAGCAATTCACAGCACACCAGATGAACTCTAAAGCTAGAACAACTGACGGTCAATGAGTCTGAAATGGATACGCACATTGGGTTTAGCATGCTGGCACGTCAATAGAGAGGTCGTTGGTTCAAATCCAGCCAGAGCAGAATCTGTGTCGAGAGTTCTGCTACACCTGTGCCCATATATCGACCACACACTGTCGGTGGGAAGATGAAACCACAAGAGAGAGGACTGGCCACCCGTCCTCATATGCAGAGGCTAAGAAGTTTAAGTCGCTAACACTTTATACACTAGGATAGGCTTCAGGAACTCCTCTTTACTTCTTCTTCTTTTTCTTATTCGTCCATATATTTGAATGAATTTATTGTTTGCTCATGTATAAGAGACATCAACGAAATAAACCATATCAAATTATATGGTTTCATAAAAGTATTAAACTGACAAGACGTGCAACTTAATTTGCAGTTATTATAATTATGTGAATCTATGTTTATCGAATAACTCTAATTCGTTTATTCAACTAGTTAAGCACCAGAGCCTAATCCCATAGAAACAATATCCAAAACATTACTTAGTGAATATTTCTGTAAAGAAGCCTAAACGTGAAATTCTTATCATCTTCTGGGCAAGGCAAAGCTGTGGAGTGTGGAACTTAGTTTGTAAGTTGTATTTATCGTTTCTATTAGGTGGTAGAAGCTCGCTTAATACTTGACCATGGTCACTAATGAAGAACCGAGCTTCCGCTTAATCCGTCATCATGCACTCGCACTCAAAGTTAGGACAGACCCATACAGTTGAGCCGTTAAGCTCATTATCAGCTGAGCTTAAAAACAAGCTTAGTGCGCTTGTGCCTACATGTATACGGTACTCTGTGATTTTTTTAATTTCGAATAATGGTTCCACACCTAACGAATAAGTATTAAAACCTCTGATCATCAGCTCCATGGTTTAACACACATACGCCAAGCAGGATTATTTTAAGCAACAGAAGACTAAAAATGTAATAAAGCGTTATCAAATGATGACACAACGCTGCAAACAGCGAACACGCTGGGTCATCCAGTGTCCAGATCACTTCCCATTGATGCCGTTATTGCACCAATATTGGATCTCAACGGTGTATACGATCAATCGTTAAAGTTTTACGTTACAGCATCCAATGCCGAACACAGGTAATGCCGAAGTTAACGACCACAGAATTGTATTGCCTGAAGTCGTTGTAAACCTGCTGTTTGCGTCGCTTCAGTACAGCTTAGGGGTCTGTTCAGTTCCTCTACACAAGCGTTATAATGTCGCCTTGATATTGTCTTGACGCTTTATATGGCTTGTTTTAGGAGCTGAAGAATTTTTATGAGTCATTTCTTCTTACAGTTCGCTTGCTTTAGAGTACTCCCATTGGACTCATAATCTTTGCGTCAGACATTCTACGTTGCGAGAGCTGAAACTGCTCTATAAATTTTCAACCCTTACGCGTCCGCTCTGCGAAGTGCTACTAATTTCTGCCTACTAGTCTAGGCGGAGGCGCCACTGTGCGTGAAGACTAAGGATGACGATGGTGGCTTATTTCAACGCTGGCCTTACTCGAGGAACTGATATCATACATGTATAGAGCTACATGTAACTGTATAAAAATGTATAAAATTGTCGTTATCGTTAAAATTATCGTTATCGTTATCGTATACACCTTGAGTATAATACAATGCAATGTAATGTAATTTAGTGTAAATCTGCGAATATTTCTCAGCGCCAAAAGAAGTCACGCCAGAGACGAGCTTTTTCACCGGCGCTTTATCAAATTAAGTCCGCAATGGCCAATCCTCTCGTCTCGTTCCTGTGCCAGGAGTTGGTCGATAATGTATAGAGTTATAACGCCCACGTCTTTAGAGAGACATTTGGATTACGACTATGCACGCTGGAACCAAGCAGTCGCTTTAGAAAAACGTTTGTATATTTGCAGTTTACTTGACATTTTAGATTATTAAACGGACAATTTCTGTAGGGCCGTAACACGGCTATGCCGCTACAAAATACGCATGCATAGGTATAGGAGAAAAGAAGCTAGATAAACATATAAATAAATGATAGATGGACACATATAAAGAGACAGACAGACATATGGATGGATGGATAGATGGATAAATACACAGTTTATTCTGCATAGATAGATAAATTGATGATATTCTATAAGGTCACTAACGTCGACAGATACAGACATAACAGCGAATGCGAAAGAGGAGAAACAGGGCAGAAAAAGCACAGCAACAAAGAACACACGAAGGATACGTTGAAACGGACGAAGAAACGCATTCCCACGTACACCAAGAGTCACTCCAGGTCACCCATAGAGGTCGTCAGTGAATGGAGGGAATTTAGGAGACGTCAACACGGCCACTCCTTTGAGGACCTCATCTGGCAGACGAGGTGCTTCGAATTCAGCGCACGATCTCTGTGGCTGCTTCGCAGTTCCTCATCAACGCTAAACGAGTCCGTTTTATTGACCGTCTTAGGCGATGCCGTCGGAAATCCTGGACCAGAAGACAAGAGAAAGAAATCGACATAGGGAAGAACATAGCGAGACAGACAGAGACAGACAGAGACAGAGAGACACAGAGCAACACAGAGACAGAGAAATTGATAGACACAAAGAAAAAGAGAGACCTACCTACGACCAGAGAGTCAGAAAGCTAGAGAGACACAGAGAGAGACAGAAACAGAAATACAGATAGACAGAGAGACACAGCGAGACAGAGACAGAGAGACAGAGACAGAGAGAAACCCGGCGATGAACCCCAAACTGTCCCTAGTCCGAGCAGAATACCACGAGACGATGCTCAAAGGTCTTTCTTCATGCCCTACCGTTGAAACGGACGCATCGTTTGACCTTTTGGTCTCTGCCTCTTTTCTGGCGGCGATCAAATGATGTTCCTTTCATCTTGACGATCATTCAGAGTCCGACAAGAACTAATCAGAAGTAATTGGATGCAAGTAAATCCGTATTTTTTCACCACCATGTCCTCCTTCCTTCCCACGATGCGTCTGTCTGTCTGTCTCCTCTCCTCTCTTCCTATGTGTGCTTGGCATGGTGCATTCTCTTCTGACTATCTCTGAATCCTCCTGTTGTGCTATTCTGCTACAAACTTGTCCTCCTGGGGCCCTCAATGCGCATGTTAGTCTGTTTCACTTTCTACCTGTCGTACCTTAATTATTACTTTTTCTCTATAGTACGTCTGTCCATCTGTCTGTCTTTCGGACCTTATTAAGTGTGTCTGGTCACCTTTCAGTTTCATTGTCCACACTTCTGTCTGTCTATCTGTCCGTTCACGTGTTCTTCTCTTTCTATCGGTATCTAACTTTTATTGCTTTTCACCAGGTCTCTCTACTTCTCTAACAGTTTGTACATCGCTTGATATGTCTGTTGATATAACTGTCACTGTGTCTGTATGTATCGCTACTTCCTTGTGTTTACCTGTGTCTATGTGCTTGCACGTGTGTTTTTGTGAATACATCTGTGAGAATGTTTATCGTGTTTGCGCTTAGCGGAACATATGTTTGGCAGTCAGGCCTTGCATAAGTAGATCGATGGCAGAAAATATTAAGTTGTTGAGAAATTAGGTTTGAACTGTGTACAAAAGTAATTGCAGTCGATTGGTCTGTCATCGTTTGCACGGTTGAGTTATCAGTTTATAACTGGCCACTCTTGTTTTAAAAGAAACAAGAAAAAAATGAACAGTGGCAATGTCAACTAATATCTATACACTACCAGAAGCTGAGGGTTCAATTAGGTCACAGAGCATTAAGAGCGGTGACATTATCTCCTTCTACCAGTTTTAGTTCTTGCCTGAAGAACTTACTATCACAAAGCATTTTTCCCATGCAATTATCTGCAGCCCAGAAATCATCAACGCGTCTTTCTACACATCCCAGTGTCTATTGTTTCTTCCTTATTCTTCCGCTGCTTTCATCCATCATTCCCACTTCACCATCACCAGGTCTTCTTACTGTCGATACTGGCTTCATTCATTCACTAATTCATACGCACAGATTGATTTCCATCTCTTTTTATTTTTGTATGACTGCCTTTTGCTCTGTCTTTTCGTGCCTTTATCGTTGTCTCCGTCGTTCTGTCTGTATTTGTTTGCTTCGCTATTCCTGTGTATCATCTTCTCCCTCTCTTGCTCCCTTTACGTCTTGTTATGGCTCTGTACGCTACCTCTTCATCGTTGTCGCCTAAAGTAATTGGTGCATAGAATTTCTGCATGGAAAGCCGTTCTCTATAAATGATATTCCGTTTAATTAAACGTTGAATGAGACTCATTGACAATGTGGGATTATATCATAATGACATCGCCAGGCCACCATTAAAGCACTGAGTCTCCTTCCTCTCTTTGTGATCTATCTGGCATGAGTCAAATTCTGAACAGGTCGCCTTAGAGGAAGACATGTAATGGCTACGTTCATTTATTTTAGGAATACCAATTGACCTCTTTTGCAATCTAGTGCCCACATTTAACGAATTATATCACTGTACTTAAGCAATTCATTATAACTTTAACTTAAAAACCGTTTGAAATTTTGCGCAATCCACTCTAAATTCTAAGAGAGAATTTTCTTGCGTATTGATAGGCCTGGAAATTGACTTTATTTTATTGTGCCATTGGTTGATGCCCTGTGCATTAGGAAACGGTGCAATAGAAGCTATGTAATGTAAGGTGGGTCAGCTTTGTCTCTACTAAGCTATGCAATGTCATGCTGGTCAGCGTTGTCGAAACAAGTTAGTCCAGATTTCAAGCTAATCAAGTCTGGGAAAGACGACTGGTTCACATTTGCTTCGAAACCACCCAAATTTCAAAACATAGGCTAAGGAAAATGTGTCGGGCAGCCTGGCAGGCAGAGAGAGAGAGAGAGAGAGAGAGAGAGAGAGAGAGAGAGAGACTACGACAGTCATCTGAAAATATAATAACTCTCCTACTATCGACGAACTTAGTTTTTACAGTAAAACGATACTTGTCAGCAAGGCCAATTTATCCCCGCCCGACATATTTTTTTAATATATAGACAGAATTGTCAGTCATTCGTCGTGAAGGATGGGTGAAAATAATATATATGATAGATCGTATCTTACTATTGTGACATGTTAGTGGAGTTTTACAGTGAAGAGTACATGCAGAGTTCATCTGTGTCACATGGATTAGCCCAGGTTCACCTGCAATACGTCACTATTTGTAATAATAATAATAATAATTTTCTGCAACCCAAGGAATCACATGTGGGATACCTTGGTGAAAAAAACAATAATGATAATAACTGTTATTACTATAATAATATATTAGCGTTTAATTGCAAACTGTCAAACCTCAAAATGAACACAGCCATAGTATGAACGAATGACTACAAGTTATTACAGAAGTCGAATTTAATTTAGTCATCGGCAACCACGCAGGGCGCCCATTACGTTATGCATATTATTTCACAAACGCCGCCGTCTAGCGAAAGAAGGACTAGTCAGCCTTACTGGGAATAAGGGTTTCGAACTCGATTCCTCAACTCTGCGTCCCAGTGTGTTATCCATTATTCCACGGACCTCTGCATTACTCGACAGATGGCGATAGGGGTCGTTTATTTCATATTATTTGAAGGGTTGACTCGACGTCCCATATGACAGTCGTGTTTCGTGGACCTCGCCGCTGGCAGATAAATCATGACTTAGCAAGCACCAGAATCAATAAATCTTCTGCTAAAAGGGTTTAACTGTGTTGGGGCATGACCACTAGTTCACTCCGTTTCACCTTGGCTGTTTGTTGGATGTAGGATATTGTATTGATAAACTCTGATTTACCAACTTATTCTCAATCTTTCTTGAATTTAAAACTCCAGATTTACATGCTGACCAAATAATTAACAAACTGACTGTCTGAATAACTAACTATAGAACCATTTAGGTGACAGAATGATCAAGACTCATTAAAAAGTACTTTTTGTATCTATCATAATACTTGAAATCGAAAGTCTTAAAACATTTAATATTATTAAAATGAGTGCTTGAGTGACTTTATTATTAAAAGTGCCGTGTCATAAATGTGCATTTCACAATGTAGGCTATTTCGTCACGGTGTAGTTTCGTCTGCTCAAAGTCGTGATAGGGCCTGGACGCGTTGCATACGGAGTCCTAGCCCGCAACAAAGCAGTTGGCCTTGCTTGTGAATAATAATAATTCTGGTAACAAAAGTTTCAATCCTTTTAGATATGCATGGGCTTATCGTCTCAAGAGTTGTGTCGCCGCAACCATACAACGAGATCATAGAACGAGAATTCGTGACTCGAGGGTTCAATATTCTGATTATGTTAAGTAGTTTTTCATATGAATAGAGCAATTGTGCGCGAAGGACTTGCGCAAGGTCCCTACACAGTGATTTCCCGGGCGAAGGTCGAATCCAATCGCTCAGAGCACACTGAACGTTATGGGCTGACCACTCTAACCGATCGGACACTGTACCACACAAATTAAGTAAATGTTCGTTACTGACGTAATCTGACGTGACTGTTTAATTTGAATAAAAGATTGTAAATCGCAATCTTTATAGCCTGTTGATAGTTCGAGAATTCGAGTATCACAGATGGAAACTGATTTCGCGTTGGAACTCCTAGCCTCTGCATGCGAGCTTCTGAAAGAAGAAGGTTGCTCAACAAGTAGCCCTAATACAAGTTTTGGTTGACTTTGCAAGAGTCAGAGCACAAACAGTTTTATGTCGGTGATTTACTATGGCATTCCGTGTATAGACTATAAAGTGAACAGAAAATAGGAAAAAATACGCTTCATTGAGTGTCATGGTTATTAAACCTCTATAGTGGAACAAAATAGTTAGACTGTGTCTACCAATGTATGCATTATTACAAGGCCATTCGCACTTCAGTTAACGGTCAGTTAACTATTTTCATCAGAAGACACTCCTCTTGCCTTTAACTAAATTTACGTAGGCCTAAAGATCTATTGAAGGCGCTGATACATTCACACATGCATACAGGGTTGTTTCCGATTTTCGAGGAAGCACAGGTCATTATTTCATTAAATTTCAGGTCCCTCTGTCCCCTAACTCTTCGTCTTATGAAAATTATAAATGGTAAGGCCTGTATTATCTAGGTGCAGATCAAAAACAGCATATAGGGCCTAAAAATAACAAAAGGTACTTTAATTATACATATTTAACAAACGTTTTTCATGCAGTTTGTTCCGCAAATGATTTCATTGTTATCTAGATATCTAATTTTCGTTCAATACCACAGTTTATATTGAGTCTATGCCAGTTCATTCAACCGTTCTTGTTCAATTGTTGAACGATGGCAATTCTTGATTTGTTTCAATAGCCTACATTGAAGACTCTTTCCAGAAGCCATTGATGCTTTGAAACTGATGAAAATACGTAGGCCTAGGTTTAGTGATGCAGTGATATTAGAAAATATTGCATATAGACCAAGATCTTGTGAGAGTTCTTTAACATGATGCTGTTGGCATTTCTTAGCAGTAAACGATAAATCTTCGTCAGTCACGTTTTTAAACTCTCAAAGAAATGCAAAAAATTACAAAATTTATGTCATCTAATGTGACATCGTCGTTGTGAGGCTGAATGAATCGAGTCAAAGATGGCAAAAAATATATGACTTTAAAGTATAGCTCAGCATCAACTTGACTTGGTAAATGGCGCTTGACGGAAAAGTCATCTAGAAATTAAAATACCAATTTTCTTTACCACTATATTTGATTCAGCCAAGATGGAATTCCATTTTTCAAGCAAAATTGAATGTCGTTAGTGAGACTTGCAACGTTATCATTTTTAACAAATTGATGTGATGAATCTGATGATGCAAACATTTCTTTAAAATATAATTAATTAAATCGTTACTTTTTAGAATTAAAATTTTAAATTTAATATTAAGTAATAGTAACATAGACCTTAGATAATATAAATTTTATTGGCCTATATTATTTCATGGCCCCGTTTGAGCCAGAGGCTCGGGCCAAGTGGCCCGTCTGGCCTCCCTCTGATAGGGTTTGCATGCATAAGGTCCATTCCTGTATGCAAACTATGATGCTAAATGCGTAGAAGTTCAATAAAATGTTGAAAGATACAATTGCTTAGCATTGTATTGTACTTTACATGTATATCAATACCATGAATTTTATAAGCCATGCATGTGGCAATGGTAGGCCTACTATACATTGCGGAAGTAAGGGATTGTTTAATAATCTGGTGGTCCTGTGTCAACACTGGCTGATAGCATGCATGCGTATAAGGCATTGTGCATTTGAGGCTAACTGCTTGAGCGATTATTACCTACGTTATTCACTCATGCATAAGATATCGAGCGCTCTTTCTATTTTGGTGTGGGGATTCCCTAGGGGACTTCTTAGGCAAGCCTACAAATGAGGCCTACAGGAAAGCTTTTGAACTCTAATTTACGATCGTTTAATGTTCAGTCTAGCCCAACGTGAGGCGCAGAGAACTTCATAGACTTACTTAAGTGTGTCATAAGTTCTCCTCCAGTGAGTGAGCTAATAGGCAAGCTCAAGGTAGAATCAGTTTTGATCCAACGCTGTATATTGATATCCTTTGTTGCCTTTCATGCGTAACCAACGATGGCCAATATATCTTAGCCGCAACTCGTGTTTCGTCTTGAACTGTAAACGAATGTTATTGACGTTTGAACGAATTCCGCCTATTTTGTACTTTCATCACCTGGTTCAAAGTTGCCTGGATAACACAAATCGTAGTTAAAGTTTCCATAATACAATACCAATACAGGTCGTTAACAGTCAATCTTTACTAGGTTAGCAAGTCAAGGAGACAAACCAATCGGCTGCAATGAATTCGTCTCTGGCGTTTACACAGCAGACTAAACTTTGGTTGCGTGCCATTGAACTCATCGAAGAAATACAGAAGGAACCGGAATCGAGAGAATCAGGTAACCATCGTTCAGTGGAATCTCCTTCATTTGACCAGATCATTTAAAGCTGGTTCAGTTAGGGCTTACATAATAATTTGATTTGATGGATTTAATTGCTATCTCTTATGCATGAACACATGAGAGTCAGTTCATAAGAATCAGTCTTCTAGCCTTCGACTTGCTACTGGCTCCTCTACATTTAATAGAGCATGCTGCATGTATTCAATATACATGAGTATAGATGATACAATTCGAATACAGGGCTCTATGCTAATGCAAGTTAACAGAGCGCATTATGTTATTAAGCGACGCTGCCTATTGAGAACGCAGCAATAAATAGCGTTGGCACAAGCCTATGTATAAATAATTGTGAGCAAAGGACTTGGTCAAGGTCTCTTTAGACATCTTGACCATTTTAGGGCAGGGTCAAGTCCATATTTTCCAGGTCTCAAGAAGAGCGATAATTTATTATCGTTGGAGTTTTTAATGCCCTCAGAGCAGTTACTTTGTGGACTCGCCATTTAACCGAACTAACAATGAGAATGTAGGCTGTGTAATGTAGGCCTAATTAGTAGCTTATATAGCGTTGGCCTTTCAATAGCGCTCTGAGTGCGAGTACCACAGTGAAGAAATAGGTTTTGAGAATAGAGAGATGCAGGAGCAGATCCAGAGAGAATCTTTACACGTAACGTAAGGGGAGGTTTTCCACGAAGTAGACTCAAATTTTATATTTATTAGTTATTTGTCACGAAAATTTATATTTGGCAATGGCGACAAATGATCTATCTAAAGCAGTCTGAAATTCTGTGTTTCGACCCTATCAAATGTTTCAAATAAGAGTTCTAACATATATGGTGTCTTGAAACAATTCTAGCTATACAATTGATTAATTTACACTGAGATCAATGATTGAAATTGGAATCTTGGGCTACACTCTTTTTAGGCCTAGATATGTGCTATATAAACGCTTAGAATGAATGTTCTCGGACGAACATAATTATGAACTGCACTGCTTGCCGAGAGGCAGACTGCAAATTACGTAAATGAGGCTGAGATGACATGACATTATAAAGACAATTATTGTCTTGCAAATAATTATACACTACAGATATAACAACATCCTTGAATGCGAATTGTTTGTCAAGGTGGACACTGCAGACGCATTCGGTGCAAGTTCAATTACGTAGTAAGCAACCTGACATGCGTGCGTGATATCGTTGCCATGTTGTTTGAGAAAGAGATGTTGTCAGAGAGAGAACGGGACGACATCTTCAGCCACGAACCATCACCAACGAGAGCCAACGAAGAACTGCTAAATGTCATCATGAAGAAAGGCAACGACGTCTACGAGGGATTCCTAAAGGCTTTGGTTGACACGAAGCAGCATCATATCCACAGGCTCCTGATATCAGAAGGTAGACGAAACCATAGGCTGTTTTCTCTTTAGAATCGTACGCTATTTTAGTCTTAAAATAAAGTGCATTTAGTAAATTAAAGCATACTCACTGATTTATTCAATGCGTAGGCTAATTCATTATTCATTACTATTGAGGGTTCTTTTTTTGGGTGAACCTCTGAACTAGTTGAGGAAATTTCTTGCTTTTCTAAACTATAAGCAATAAAAAGGGTTAACTACTAGTCTGTGAAATTTCAAAAATTTCCATGAATTTATTCTATTAGTAAAAATATTCGAAAAAAAGACAAAGTTACCCCGGTAATTGGGGCAACTTTGGCACCATGTAGCATTTCTAGAAAAGATTAATTTTACAATGATAAGGGTAACATTGGCATACAGAAACGCTCTTAAAACAGCATTGGGAGTATTTGCTGAGCACATGACTTTTCATAGATCAAAATTCCGTTCAAGGAGGTCGAGTTTGCAGCAGTTTAACAAGTCTAATGTCTGGTCCACAGTTTGAAAAATCTCGTAGAGGTCCATAACCCAAAAGTTCACACTGACAATATATATATATGTATGTATCAATGTATGTATACATGTGTAATGGCACGTGTGTATGCATGCACGTATATATGTGTGTGTGTATGTATGTACGTTTGCATATGTGTGTATGTATGTATGTACGTTTGCATATGTGTGTGTACGTATTATTGCGCATGTACGTAGGTATGCATGAATACATACATACATATACACAATTGTGCATACATTCATGCATACATACATACATACACTCATACATACATACATACATGCATACCTACATACATATATCTATATGCATACATGTATGTATGTATGTATGTATTATTGCACGCATGTGTGCATGTACGTCGGTATGCATGAATACATACATACATATATACAAATATACATCCATCCATATATACATACATACATATATACATGCATATATGCATCCATGAAAGCACGCATAGCTGTATATGTATATATATGTGTGCATATATGTATGTATGTGTGTATGCATGACATACATGCATGACATATGACCTACATGTATACTTGTATGTATATATGTATGTATGTATGTATGTATGAATGTATACATACACGTGTTTGTAATGTGTCAAAGTTACCCCGTGGTGCCAATGTTCTCCATTTTACGGTACGTGTTAGACATTGAGGCATTTATTGGTTATAATGCATTCAGTAAATTCGAGCAGAATTATATATTTTTTATTCATTACGTGTAAGTCAGTAAGACATTAATTTACATATCAAGTAAGTCTTCAATTGCTTATTCACCATTGAGACATTGGCTGTCTCTTTCACTGGGCGTTTAGATTTTGGCCATGTGCGGTAGAAGTGACTATTTTCTAACTAATGATAGTTTAATAAATATACAGACAGTCATTCAGTTACCCAGTTAATCAATAGTCAGTCAATTTATCAGTTCCTAGCAAAGCAATCAATCAACAAGTTATTTATTCAGCTGATCAATCACACGTGAAAGAAATATCTGAGTCACTTTAATAAGTAGGCTACTACTTATTGCGATGCACTTGAGTGGAATAACATGATTTTGGGAAAAAAAATGGTCAGAGACTATGAACATCTATGTCATCTGTCAGATGTCGACGGGAAGCCGTTGGTTGGTTTCAGCCTGTGCGTGAGTCCACTATTGGTGGCTCGCATCAGCTTGTATAGAGTTTTGCTAACTGGTGTATTTGCTCGAACATAATACATAGCCTATATCGACCAGCGCAGAGACCGCCTCTGGGTAGATATCTCGAAAGGGCGCTATTGAAATGCTCGATTACATTACATCACATTGCACTTATACAATAATTTAGTCGATCACTAATAATCAATAGGTCAGTCAGTCAGTCAGTTTCAAGCAGTAGTATATCAATTGAGTATTCAATCTGTCGCAGTGTATGAATGTTCTTCAATTCATTCGAATATCATTCGTCGAAACTACACGTCGCTGGTGGAGACACTGGATTCGTCGACCGGTCTCGTCGATATCCTCTTCGAGAACTATGTTCTGAGCCAGCGAGAAATGGAGGACATCCTCACCGAGAGGGATACGTTTAAGAAGAACGACAAGCTGCTTTCTCTCATCAGCAGAAAGTGTTGCGAACACTTCGAGATCTTTCTTCAGGCCTTGAAAGATACGAACCAGATGCACGTCTACTTAGTGCTCCAACAGTCACCGAGTAAGTGCCTCCTAGAACTCTAAGGCGCCTATCACTGAGCGCCACATAAATACTCGAATTCATTAGATTACTCGTTTTGCTCATTTTTGAAGACGAGATTTGTTTTCTTTGACTGACGTATTTTTGTGTGATGCTTTTGAGTGAAATAACAAGATTGGACAAACAATAATGATTTTTCCAGTGCCTCCATCAGGTTTAACTGCGGCGAGAACACGCAGTGCTGAGACCTCAGGTGCGTCTTCCCATACTCCAAAAAGAACAATTTCAGTTCCTGATCCTGAAATTTCCTGCACTCCACCTCGTCCTCCCAGACCTCCACCCAGACCGAAGTTGATCTACCAGATCAAGTCAGTGACAAAAACGGATCTATTCATCGGAAAAGTAAGCCACTCGATTCGCGTAATTGCTTTATTTTGTACTGGAATGATGTAATTCTTAATTGATGAAGGACGACAATCGTAGGAATGGGCGGGAATTATCTAATTCCTTGAGGGTTGAAAGAAATACGATTACAGAAGATGATGATATTATAATAAATGTCGAACAATACATGACTAACATTTTAGAACCAGCCACGGCGAATCCAGAGTCTTCGACCGCCATAATATGAGGGCCTAAATTGTTTTCCCGACAAACTACCTTGAACTCTTCCCTAATGCAAAGAGTAACGTCTTCCACTGTGTCTCTAGCCCTCTCTGTCATACATAGCATATGGACAAAGATTTGTCAATCGTGGACTTTCATCTACAGAGTTGATTACAAGCAAGTACCCTCATGAACTATCATATAAACAACGTCCATACCAAAGTAAAACTGCAACTTTTGGAACACTGACTGTTACTTCTCTGCCTTACGCGATCTTCTCCTTTGGAGCCATTGTGGTATACAATGTGCATGCCTTCCTATACAAGTGTATAGGTCCATGTGTATATCGGGAGCTCAGCGTCTCTATCCCTCTCTGTATCTCGCAGTAATCTCACCTCCACTCACGATATCCTCAAGCGCATCTGCGCTGTTGTATCGAATACTATACCAAGTTTTTCGTGGTATTCCCCTTCTGCTTTTCACACTGAACGGCATGATGTGCTTATACACATACAGATATTATATAAATATAGGGCCTACATTGTGGACGACGCTTAAGATATGACCTCCTTTTTCTGGAGGTTATTTGTTATGGAACATGGGAGCCTTATAACACGACAGTAAGGATTCGAGCCTCACTGAGGCGGTTAATGTGTGGACGTACCAACTGGCGCTGTGCGCAGCAATATCGATTGCTGTTTGCTTGTAAGAAAGCGACATGTTATAAGTAAATAATGATAAATATGATAAGTATATTGTATAGTGAATCACTGTCCTTAGACCTCTCAATATGACTGCCGTGTATAGTTTTCTTATTATACTATGTTACTTTACTGTCTGCTCTGTCTAAATACAGAAAAGAACGAAGATCTCTAGTTTAAGAAAGAAATTGCCTCAACTGTGCGACCATCATCAGTCTGAAATTGCACTCAAAGTCATAGCAATTCGACAAAAGAAAAACTATGCTACAAGCGATGTTTTAGACACTTGTTTTGTGAAAGTACTCAGAGGTATTCGTTGACTTTGAAAGTCTGCTAAAAGCATACAATAACTACTAAAAGTTTTCCATATCTACTTTCTGGGAGTGACAAATGTGCTTTGCATGGAGCATTCAAAGATTAAGGTCGTTATCTACGTCTGAGTGATTATATATAAAATCATTGAGCATATTATAGTTACTGTGAACCAAGCTAAGCCACTTTGACTCGACCTCATATGATATAACATTTATTAGTCTAATGTTTTCGATTTCACATTTAACCGTAAGCATAAAATTGATGCCTAGACAAGCATGCAGTGTTAACAAACTTTCAACCATGGTTGTACATCATACCTTATATTGGATTATATCTGATTAAATTATATTTCAATACACTGCAAGAGAACTCACCTTGGCAAAAGGGCACATCTTCATTAACTGTTAAGGACATAATATAGGTAGGCCTACATACAAGTATTAAAGTCAACAAATGACTTTAGTTACTCACTGCTGCATGACATTATCAACAGTCCTGCAGTGAATCACGTAATGGTCGACGGCTATTAGTTTATGTCAATATACTGATATTACACTCGGTCTCTTTATTTATAGTCGAATAAGTTCGACGCCTTATTAGGCTTCACAATTAGACGCGCTAACAGTGTAAACACCCTTTTCTTTATGTGATAATTTTGTGTTTGCTTCATTAAGAATTCGACGAATTGAAGAAAGAAACACAACAGATTAAAGAAGAAAAAACGGAACTTAGGCAGCATATGCACAATTTTATCAAAAGAGAACAACAAATCCATAAATCCGATGAGATCGTTAAACTTAAGGCAGATGTTTTGAACAAAAGCATGGAGATTACAAACATCAGAAGCCAAACTGAAAGAGAGTTGCAGAGATTGAACGCAGAGGTGAGGATTCTGCGACAGAACATTGAAATGGAGAAATCAATAAGTAACACAGCTAAACAGGAGAATAAACAGCTGATCAAAGAGAAATCCGCATTGGAGGATGTCGTTAAAAAATTGAAGGCAGAAGTCAGAGAACAAAAGAAAGTAATTGAGAGGCTCCCAGGCAGCATAAATTTGCCGAATAAACTTTGTGAGTATACACGTAACTGTACTGTTAGCGTTTTATTATGACTTCTATATTCAAGTCTCAAACCATCGCGGTAACAAACGGTTTCTACTGGGGTTAGGCACCGCGTCTATATCTATCATACAGCTGCTTCATTTCATTAGGTAGAACACACCTTAATATAGACCCTATCATTTGACACTAAATTTGTCTTTAAGGCAATATAGAACAAACCAATAGATACGTGCAACTTCCTAAATCCTAACTGTAGCAAGTGTGTCATATCACCTCTGGGCGACTGAAGACAAAATTTATTTTGAATGTGTAAAAATTAAATCGAAATATACTAAATAATCTGTTTATTTGCTTCGTTCTGTTGAAGCCCGCTTTGAATACAATGAAAATCCTACACTACTGATGAAGCTCGAGAAAGACACGACTTCTAAGGCTGACGGACTGAGTCAACTAGCGATATTAGACAACGAACTCTATGTTGTACCACTAAAGGGTCACGAAATAGAGGTTTACGACCTGTCAATGCTTAACATCAGGAAGAGATTGTCACTAGGCAATGACGTCGAAAATGTAGAAGATATCGCATCATGCGACCAAAATAAATGTCTTTACATCATCAACTGGATCAAGGCAAAGAGGCTTGAGGAGATTCTGAAGGTAGACCGAAATGGAACGGTTCTGATTAGGTGGATGACATCAGAAGACCAAGGTCGATTGTCCATCACATACGACGCGAATGTCGTTTTGACCGTTAATATGAAGAACAAGCTGAACGTATACTCAGCCGAAGGACAGCTACAACTCGTGATCAATCTGCCTTCTAATATCAACCATCCACAGCACGCTAGGAAATTGACCAACGGTAATTATGTGGTCAGCTATGGCTCTGGTTTTCATAGTGACACCGTACATGGAGTATGCATAGTTGATGTATTTGGAGATATTCTCAAGTCGTTTTGCGCTGAGGTTGGCTCAAGCGTTGTGTCCCTGAACCATCCTATGTATCTGGCCATCGACAGAGGGGGTAATATCCTCGTTGCCGATCTTAACAACAGTAGGGTGCTGCTATTGAGTTCCACTCTCGCGTTTCTAAGAGATGTCGTCACCGAGAAACAAGGCCTTCGTCATCCCAGAAGAATTTGTTTGGACGAATCGAATGGTAGATTGATCGTCGCCTGTGGCAGTTGCAAACCTAATGAAACTGAGAATGGCGTTGGACAAGTTCTTCTATACGACGTTGGGAAAAAATGAACCATTGTCACTATCATTGCTGTTATAATAATAATAATAATAATAATAATAATAATAATTATTATTATTATTATTAATAATAATAATAATCATGATCGTAATGCCATTAAAATAAATTATAATGACCTTAATATTTTTTTTAAATTTCAAACTGACAAGCCGCAGTATGATCACAAAGATAGTATGAACTATTGAGGACAAGTTATTGTGATAAAGAAATCCGCTCAGAGGACAAAAGGACAAGGTGTCAGGACAGCCTTAAAGAAAGTGTGAAAAAGTCAAGGCATATCGATTCAAAAGAAATACTATCTATGAAGATTCTCGTATGGCTTGTGGTTCAATAAGATAGTGAAAGATGGGCAATACAGCATAATTGTGCAGGTGCAATGCCTCTAATGTTACTGATTTCAGGTTGCATAATTCATTTATTATATTGTTTTGTCATTCAGAGTCATCTTTGGCTTGAAAGGTCATGGTCAAAGACATTTTGTCGCATCAACGTAGTCGAATAAAATTTGGTCAAATGTTAATTGTGCATTGCAAATTTCTATGTGTTCCTTTTTACTCTAAAAGGGTAATAATAACTGGCTCCCCTCCATCGGCCCTTAACTCCTTAAAGGCGCACTACCACAGGCGGGACTGGCCCCAGCGGATAGAGTTTTCTGTTGGGAGCAAAAACATCAAGTGGGATTCACTGGTGGTTACTCAGAAAGTGTTGCTGCCACCATCGCACATCAAATTGGGCCTTATGAAACAATCTGTCACAGCTCTTAGTAAAGAATCGGCAACTTCCAAGTACCTTTAAGACTTCTTCCCATAGGTGAAAGCCGGTGTTTGCGTAAGACCACAGATAAAGAAAATCATGAAGTGCAGCGAGTTCCCCATAAAGCTCACTAGAAAAGAGAAAGCGGCTTGGAACAGCTTTGTCGCAATGACCACATGCTTGCTGAGCAATAACAAGGCCAAACACTTTGTAGAGACTCTATTGAAGAACTATGGCAATATCATGCCAAAATGGGCTGCATGATATGTCTCTTAAAGTTAATATCCTTGATGTTCACCTTGATAACTTCAAAGAAAACATGGGAGCATAATCAGAAGAACAAGGCGACGCTTATACCAGGATCTACTAAACTCTGAACGTCACAGTGTAAGGAGAACATGTTGGGAGACTACATTTGGGGTGATCGACACTTTTTTCGCTATTAATTTTTTCCATAAATATTTCCCCATCAATTTTTCACCAGTGCACGATCCCCCGTCAATTTCTCGCCAGGCTTAAATGGAAGCTGGATAGACGAAATGGTGAACAAAACGACGGGGGAAAGTGTACTGGCGAAAACCTGATGGCGAAAAATTGATGGCGAAAATGTGATGGCGAAAACTTACCTAGAACCACATTTGGGGGCTAATTCGTTGATTTACAATATAAGCCTAAATGTCGGAAAACTAAGCATTTGATAGGCCTGCATGTTCATTTGGATCAATTATAAT
This sequence comes from Bimastos eiseni, assembly GCA_959347315.1. Lineage (NCBI taxonomy): Eukaryota > Metazoa > Annelida > Clitellata > Crassiclitellata > Lumbricidae > Bimastos > Bimastos eiseni. The sequence continues at coordinate 10,885,955 of OY365810.1, read as the reverse complement.
TATTAACGTGGTTTCTTCTGATTTTTATTGCTTTCTTTCTGACTTGACATGAACACCAAGAGCAAAGTTTGCTTGTTTCATTTGGAAATAGGTAAATTTCAAAATACGATGGGACTGATCACAAACGCCGAGTTTGAAGTAAATAACAAACTTTTCCTATTATGTTGAGCCACAAGTAGGCCTAAACAAGAAACTATACTCATTGCAAGGGAACAAAAATCGCGTTACGTAGTGTAATCAATAACAAAAAACTCGCTCAGCTACTCAGAAAAATCAAACTCTACTAGCCGCTAATGTATTATTGATAGAATCCTGCTTGCTAGACACAAGTCTGCATCGCTCAAGACGTGTTCCGGGATCATACAGTGACCGTTACACACACGCACACACACATATGACACGCATTTCTTACTTGCTCACAATAACATTAATTTGTGTTCACAGTTCAATGAATGCAAATAAAGGTTCTACGTCTTTTGATCCCCGTCAGTTGAACCCCCGTCAATTGATCCCCTAGTCGACTGATTTTCTCGTCAATTGATTCCCTGCTTATTGAACCCAGCCCAATTAATATAGCATTCAAGTTCCACTTGCGACCTTCTCCATTTATTACAAGAACGATATAAAACACCACGCAATGTTAAAATGATAAAAAACACACAAGCGTTATTGAGAGTTATGACATAATTAGTTTATCAGCATAAAGTCTTGCTCTGAGATATAAAAGAATATCCGAAAGCCGTAATCGGTTACAGCGCGGAGTATTAAACACAAAGCCTGCTCATTAATGTGTTATTTTGTAATGTTATTTTGCAAATCTGTAAAATCAATCTTTTGTTTACTAATAGTATCAGGTACAAGTCTGTGACGCACAGCCTAGAGATTTGAGGGGATCAATTGACTAGAGGATCAGCTGACGGGGGATCAACTGACGCGATACCCAAATGAATAACCATTGGCTTATATCTAATGATCAATAAAAATATTATCAAACACCGATCACGAAGAACAGAAGGTGGAAATCCTTCGATTAATGATTGACGTGGATACGTCTATGAGATTTGAATGATTTAACGATTAAATCGAAGGTGACTCAGAGAAACCCAAGAATCAACAGCTACATATCAAGTCAATTAAGCATCGAGTGAACTTTTGACATCGTTGGATTATTCGGGTAAGAAATCCATTTATCAGAGCCTCGACTGCTTTGTGATCCAATTGTTTTATCTGCCCCATGAACTGCAACTCTTATGTTCTCTTCAAATTCGAATAAGCCATTAGAAGGATTAAATTCTGCTTCAAGACTTCGAGCCATTGCTGCTCCTTCATTACTAGCAGGGTAGCGATTACAAAAGTGATAATCTTTTATGCAATAGTTTTTGAGGACGACCTTCTGTTTACAATTCGAATAATTACTGCAGATATCAAGCTTAGCTTCATTTGCTTACAATGAGCAACTCACGCACGTATACTGTACTGGATGCATGTCTAGATAGACATGCATCCAGTACAGTTTCATAAATCAAACGCAAGCTGCCTTGATTATTTCTTTCGACGTCCATGCTCGAGATCTCTTTAAAAGCCCGAACCCCGGTTGACGATAGGCCTACTGCAAATCTTTCTCGTATTGGTCTCACGCTGGTCTTTCGGTCATAATATCAGTCACTATAAAGCTTTTTTTGTAATTGCAAATGCGCTGCTTCATCCGAATTGTGTTTTGTTCGTGTCTAGTATTTGGGTTATCGGAAGGTAAAGAGCATTCTTATACCTTTTTGACGTTACCTTGAAGGAAAAGTTTTGATTGCAGTTAACTTTAAATAATTTTAGTATGCATGCGAAATATCATCCTCCCATTACTGAAATTATTTCCTATCTCCATGATATTAGTGATGACGAGTATGCTGCTGCTGCTGCTGATGATGGTGATGATGATGATGGTGATGATAATGATGATAATGATGATGATGACAATTATGATGATCATTGAGAGCGTTTTAATGCGTTTTTGAGAGCTAGCTAAATGCACAATAGACTGATTAAGAGAAGTTGACGAACCGGCAAAGTTTACGAATTGGTAAATCCTTCTGAATCTAGCCCAGATTAAACTAAGGATTTAGTTAGACACGCGATGCCCTCAAAACCATTTGAGAGATATTACAAACGATATGTATTTTTATTTTCTTAAATACTTTCCTACTAATCTATACCGACAAAATTTTACTCGATGAAATCGATCTGTGTCTAAGAAGTTCACTAAAAAATTTCGAACCATTTGTGGCCCACACGAATATGCCTATATTTTTATCTACGGCATTTCCATCGGATAAATATATTGTCAGTAGATAATGATTTATGTGTCGACTGTGTTACCTTGCTTCATTCATATCATTCAAGGTATCCAGTGTTGGAGCTGTCAAAAAATTATCGAGGCATATAGCTGCGGCGTCGAATATTTTGTGAGTGTGACGTGTCCTGATGATAAAACTTGCGGAACAATGACCATTTACAGAAAACCTGATGGTACAGTAAAAAATCTGTATCTCTAATTCTACTTGTTATAGTTAGCACTTGACAGACCAGAACACAGGTCGCACGTTTGTTTTGTTACGAGCTTTGATGAGCTTAGAGTTTCAACGTCATTTATAGAGGTCCAACATAAATTAAACAGAACATACGTCTGGCGAACCCACACGCGATTCAATACGTTTATCTTGTTATAGCTCTAGGTCAAAGGAGCATTTGTACGTAAGTTCACGATGTTCTTACTGAACAATTGCGCTATATATCTGACTATACATATTTACATTGACTGATCAATCAACTGATCAACAACCACGGGTTCATAGAAGCTTGATAGATGAAACATGCTTCAGTTCAATGGAAATTACCTTGGTGATAAGAATAATACTGAAATGGAGGCTAGATTGGCTTCCTTTTTGTTTCCACTCCTACATGTATCTAACAAAATTTCAAATCTACTGTACATTCTGGAAGCAAATAAAAGATTTTGACTTGATTGATTTGATAATTCATTTAATTGATTTCGACCTTGCATTCAAGCACGATATCTATTTGCCCGTAATATTTTATCCGTATAATCCTACCCGTATCATTTTTTCCTTACCATTTTATCCATATAAAATTTTATCCGTATCATTTTGTCCATACCATTTTGTCCATATCATTTTGTCCATATCATTTTGTCCATATCATTTTGTCCATACCATTTTGGCCATATCATTTTGGCCATATCATTTTGTCCATATCATTTTATCCATACCATTTTGTCCATACCATTTTGTCCATATCATTTTATCCATACCATTTTGGCCATATCATTTTGTCCATATCATTTTGTCCATATCATTTTGTCCATATCATTTTGTCCGTACCATCTTGCTCTGTCACCAATTGAAGTGACTGACAGATGTTGGACCACAAATCGATTGTTGTGCTACTACACATTGCATTGCTAATTGACTGTGCGATGTCTCAGGATGTAACGTATGCGCTTTTTCCATCCAATTGATCTCACATAATTTGTCTCAGGTGAACTAACCCATGTCTCTCAGCCAGTTACATTCCTCTCTTCCTGTTTCTATGTTGCCTTTGTCTGTCTCAAATTCGATCATGTTCTATTCGTCTGCGCATCGCTCCCGTTCTCGCTCATTGTCTTTACAGATCCCAAGCCTGACTCCAGCACGTACCAGTCCTCAGTAGTTTACGGTGTACTGTATGATGTATATACATCTCTACGCTGTGAGGACACCAATGCCTTACTTGTCATTTTCAGGCGGATCATGGATAGGATAAAATTCTACGTCGAAAGGGGATGCATAGAACCATATTTGTTTACAAGATATCCTGGATGTGCAGAATCTGAATACGTGAAATGGGCGAACTTAACGCTGACTATCTGTACTAAAAGTTGCGACGGAGACAACTGCAACGACTGGTCAATTCCTCCTCAGCCGTCGTGGTCCAATGAAGCCCAGGTGACATGAAATCGTTCGCTATGTTGGAAGGCATCTTTATCATCATTCATACTACACAATGTATACATTGTAGAATGAACGTTCACTAAACTTATATTATTATGTGGCACATATAAAAATTTCAGGTTTGTATTCTGCAAACCGTATGTTTCGTTATTGGTGTGCTAATAACCTATTTTAATTAGCATAAATTATGAATGATGAGTCATGATTGAGATTTCGCACTTAGGTAAATCTTAACAGAGGGTACATATGCCTACGCCAAGCGAACCGCTGTAGACGGTAAACGATGTCCACTTTCGCACAATATAAAGGCCACAATATATGCTACGTGATTGTCATAGATTAGCCCTCCTTCGTTCTATTCCAAGACCGGTCCTCTCCAGACTGTTTACTCCAGACCAATGTAAAGATTAAAAAATGCTTTAATAGCAAAATGAAATAAAATAATACATCTAAAGTTATCGTTGAATATAAAGTTGACGAACGACAGTTCGTGTGGATCGTGTTCATAGTGGTCTCATCAGCCGGAGGATCCTTAATGCACAGTCTCACAGGTATAATATACAGGTGCATGAATCCCTTCCCTGTGTCCTAACATCAAAGCCAGTATAGTGTCTGAATAATACATCGCGGTAGCTTTTATCAGTGACCGGTCATTCGGGTATACGGCCCACTGCCGATATCGATCTGAACCGCTTTTCGTCGGTCGTCCGTCGTAGCGTTCGCTGGCGTCTTTGCTCGCGTGTAGGTAAGACGGTGGGGAAAGATGAGTAATTATTATTATTATTATTATTATTATTATTATTATTATTATTATTATTATGGTGATGTCATCCGGAGTAGCCCTGCTCGTTGGACTCATGAGCAGCGAAAGTTCCCTTGAAAGCAACTGCTTTGTAGCGTTGAATAGTCATCGAGATGCGCTGGTAGAGGAAAGTCATCTCCCTCTTCTCCCCGTTACGCTTTCATTGTCATTATTTCTATAATTATGATTACGCTAATAATAATCATTGTTGTTATTATTAATGTGTTGTTAAAATGCCCGAGGTACGAGAGATCCCTCAGGCTGTAAAAAATACAATTGTTATAATGTTTATAATTCTTTTATTAACGTTGTGGTCATTGATCATTGGCACTGCAATTGTCACTGCTAATATTGTACTGGTATCGGTTTTAGCATTGGCATTGGAATTTTTGACTGTAAATAAGTGCGACTTGAGGTAATCAGAGGGATGCCCAGAAAAGAGAAAACTGTGCTAGCTATCTTTTATTTTAGAATAATTCACTTCGATGAGTGGCGATGACACATTAGCTATGTTTTATTTTGGCTATGATTATTTTCCTCCAGCCTGTTGCTAAGTCTAGGTTGTTACGCAAGATAGAATAATCCCTGTTTTCATATTATGGCAACGTATGTCCCGTATGCCGTTCTGACTAAAAAACATGCATTAAAATTTCGTGAAGCTTTATTGGTTGTTCAGTTTTTGGCGAAAAAACGTGTTTGTTTATTGTCTAATATCAGCCGTGGTATGACATCTAATGAAACCGTTGCTTGGATCCAAATTGTAGATGTTCATACATTGTTGATGTATTTTGTATTTGTTCAAAATGTCTCCTTCTATATTCGTAGTTAATCTGTTTTAAGAAACGAAATAAAATGTATAATATTAAATAACAAGTTGAGGACCATTTTTAAGTACCACAAAGCCGAAAAAATGTTTTAATGTTTAAAATACGTAAAATAATATTTAGTTACATGAGTACATGTACTTTAACGCATATCAAATCAGTGATTCAACACAACGACAAACTCATAAACCTCGGTAATCAGGTTCATACAGCCGCTATTAGAGGCTATAAGGAAATTGTTAGTCTGCTAAAGTCTGACGTTATACTTGCAAGACATTCAAGCCAGCGCCATGTGTCTGTTGTCCTAGCGCTCTATGCGATATCGGTTTTTATGCACCTCATTATCTAGAGCCTCTAGCCTTTAATGGCTTAAAACGAGTCAAAGAAACTTCAAATCTCACTTTACTTATGTTGTAAATTGCATTTGTCAGTGTTGCATAAGATGGTGCATATTGTGTTGAGGATCTTCTCTTTCGGATAATCACTTTTGGACTGTTTGAAAGTGCACATTGATTGCTGTGATTCCGAGCTACAGCCTCTGCTCAGGCTTCTAATCGTCATCATGAAGTCTATAAAAAAGAAAAAGGTTATATTAACTGCCTGATAATAGAGAGTTTTCCTCCAGCCTGTTGCTAAGCGTTTTCAGTCAAATTAGCGAGACATAGACTAGGTAACGAGTAAGGTACTGAAATATTGGTTCATACAATTTTATATTTCTTCAATTTTATGCCATGTGGCATCCGTACAACGAATGAAGTGCATTACCCTTCTAGCTTACTATCATACAGCCACCATAATTACGAAATGCCCATAAGACAAGTTGGTTTCGCTGTAACAATTTCTCATAATTACCTTATTGTGTACACTGACAACACATTCGGCTGTGCACTGTCATAATTAAGCCACATCATATCAAAGCATACAGCATTATATAATCATTCATATTCATCTTGCTGTTGTGTTACATTCGCCTACTTTCATCAGATGCACTCTCCGTGAAGCACTGCGATTTCGGATCTTTGCATTGAATCGTAGTCTGTGGATTCCTGAAGCAAGAAACAGTTTCCGTGGGTCTCCTGCTGTCACAACTATAGCATAATAACGGTTCTCCTACGGGGGAAAAACGCATTCATCACAACATAATTAGTCATGTTTTTGCCAGATTTCAGCTATCTGATGACAGCAGAAGGATTACTTAAATTCATTTGTTTTAAATATAGAATGCGAATTTAATGCAGACTGCAGGCCTACGCCCCATCATTACGAATCTGTATAGCGCCCACACTCAGAAGCGCTTCGAGAATCGATCCACCCAGAATGACTGGAAAGGACAGCTCTTAGAGGAGCGTAAAATGAGTCAGAGTGTACCCTAGGGGCAAGAACCACGCCAACGAGAGCCTGATTTAGAGCGATGAAGGGATTATTATTTTTATTAGCTTTGTGGGAAATTAGACTACGAGTACGCCCCGTTCTGTAGAGCGGAGAGAGCCGTGCAATCAAGGTAGTGTAGCAGAGGTAGCAAAGAAAGCCCTGAGCGAGAGACCGCCAGAACAAAGCGGTGACCCACCCATTGTAATTGCGTCTAGGTCTAGCTTCACAAGCTGCTGACGATTGCCTATCCAATTAAATTTGGCTTTTGACATCCCGGTTTCCAAAGCCTGGTTCATAGAAATTTACCAACCAATAAATAACCAGGCAGGTGAAATGACGTTTCTATTCGTTTGAACAAAATATCAGGGTCGACAGTGTCGAAAACGGAACTGGCCTCAAAGAAAACCAAAAGAGTGATCTGCGAATTGTCTAAAGCCTCATAAATGTCGAACCGGAGACAAAGAAAGAGCGCGTTAGTTGAGTGGTCTTACTGAAGACCTGGTTGGCAATTTGGAAGGCACTAATTTGTCTCTAAATGAACAGTGAATTGATAGACAGCGATCCCAATAACGATTTTCACCAGAAGTGTATCAATTGCGATCGTTCTAACATTGACGAGACTGGACGAGTCAAATCCTTTATGCTTGAGGGCGTGAACCAGAAATGAACACTTCTACGAAGGCGGAAGAACTCCATCCTGGGTAGACCGATCGATTATAATAAATGGCAATGAACGAAAATTGCACTTCGACAAATACCAGAAAGGTAAGCATCGAACGACGGCCGAACTCATGACCTCAGCTGCTAAGTTACAATTTCACATCCGATACGACAGCAGAATTAAATGGAGATTAAGTAAAAGCGTTTAGACGTTATAAAACTGATATGTTGCTAAGATATACTCGCCAAATTTGAACATCATCACAATGTTGAATGTGAAGCAATGAAAGAAAGCATTGTATTGATTTCGACTGCGTAGTCTTAATATTATTCGTTACCCAACGACTATAAACGGTGTCTCATTTTTAATTTAAAAGCATACACTTATATAAGAAATCAACATTTAACGACCAACTCAGAACACGTGTGAGTTATACATCAAATGCTCGCGAAAGATAAAATGCTGAATAACTCAATTATGCTAATGAACCAGCACGATCGATGAATACCATTCGTTACATTTTAGATTTTTTTTTTACATTTCGGTGCTTGCATATCGGATTGTCCTCCTGTGAAGAAGAAGAAGAAGGAGAAGAAGATGTAGTGGTATCAGAAGACTCGTGAAGGCGGAGGTACATGGCCATCAGAGTAGAGGACGACAGAAGAAGAGATGGAGAGACATTATCGAAAGGGATCTAACACGGCACAAGCTGAAAATCGAGGATGCAGCGGACAGAATCTTTTGGAGAAAAAGGATCCGAGTGGCTGACCCCTCCCCAACGATGGAATAATCCTAGCCGGAAGGAAAAGAAGAAGGAGTAGAAGATGATGAAGACGATAGCGAATAAGATAGCAAGAAGTAGAAGAAGTTACCAAATAAGAATCAGAAGAGACAGAAACAGAGGAGGTGGAATAAGAGAAGGACGAAATAAGGCGGAAGTGGTGAGAATAGGAGAGGTAAAGTTGAAGAAGAGGGAGAAGAGAGAAAGAAGAGTGCGGGGAAAAGAGAAATGCAAATGAAATCTTAATAATTATGTAGGCCTACTCTTGTTGTGTATACTGTTTTATTATTGTTAACATTTCAAGATTGCTTTCTGAAATAATGGCTGTTATAGCTTGGCTGTCAGAATTCCCGAGTCAACAATTGACAATCACTTCAAGTAGGCCTAAATTATAAAATCACAATCAATTATACTTCACTCCATCCATCTAACATCGTCTTAGGCTGTCGTTGAGCGTGTAAATGCATCTGCTAAATTGTCTCTCGAAATGGCGCTAAATATTTTTTATTTATTAATTTCTATTAGGTTACGCATTATTAAGCATCAATATTAATTTTCGTGAAGTTTGAAAATGCAGCTTCTTTTACGCTTCTTTCAAGCTTAGGAAATAACGTTTTTCAGGGCTTCCTTCACTTAGGCTACAGGCAAATCATAGAGAAACTCCGAGTCAATATTATTTCTACGGTTCAGACATTTGCTTTGGTGGCAGTCAATGTCACACATGTACTCAAAATGAATAGATCAACTAAGGTGAGTTAGGTGTAAGTGATACAGAAGTAAAGCTGATTAATATTCCAGTGTAGCGGCCGATACTTCGCCTGCTCGCACCAAAAACTAAGGTGAAGTCGGTGTAAGTGATGCTGAAGTTATACTGATTTATATTCCATTGCATCCGCTTAGGTACAGCTATCCGTTTGAAGAGATGCTTGGATTTGAGTGCAAATAAAACGACCCATGGGGAAAGTGTCATTTACTTCATTAAAAGACAAACATGGTCGTACATTGTTAAAAGTAAAATTAGACTTCTTGCCGCATCTTTGTAAATAATTATTTTATTGCAAAAATGTAGGCAGAGGTTTTGGTACCCAGGATGATAAGTATGATCAATCTTTTTGTAAGGCAAAAGATAACTCGTCATTTCTAAGCAAGAAAATAATGGAACTGCACATTTAATTTCAGTTTCTATAAAACATTTCATGCTCGACGGTTCATGACGCAGAGCAGCGTTAAAGAGCTTTGATTCATCTTTGCGATTTGCTTCTGACTATTAAGTACTGAGTGAGGCACTGGAGCATCTCCACATAAATAAAGAAAATAATGCGAGACCATGCTTGTGTATTATGCTGCAGCCATTTAAAATTGATGTAAAAGTTAGTTTCTCAGTGTCAATTTATGGATGAGGGTCCATATATCCATTTTCGTCCGATGGGAAAGCATTCAGAAAAAAAATAAAGCAATACACACTTCGATCCGTGCAAAACATGTTTCATATATTTATCAGATTGCACTCCCCTCGGACGAAAGTTGATGTATAGACCGCTAACTTCAATTTGGTACCAAGCAGCAAACTGATACATCAACTTGAAATGACTGAGTGTCTTGGCCCCCTGGAGTAGGCAGCCCCTTTGCCTCCTGCTCTCTGTAGTCTTCTGGTAACCGAACTTGAGCCTCAACTTCACTCCGTATTCCTGAGCAACTCCCTTACATGATGCATTGGTCGTGAATATGAGCGTATAGTTTCATGTGTACAACTTTTGAGATCGCGATTGCAATCTATCTATCAGACTAGATGTGTCGCCAAGGACTTCTCTGCTTTTCTGAATTATAATCGTAATTGTGATGACCAAGCTTCTCAAGCGTCACTCGAAAGCCAAGCGCAGTGTACCAGCTTATTCACGAGCGCTGTGTAAAATCAAGTGGGTTGCTAATAAGGTTGTCCGAGGAAGGTCAGAGTCCGGTTTGCATAGGTTCAGTAGAGGCCGAGTAGATGCTAAGACGGGTGTCTCTTTGGTCGAGAATTGGATGGTGCGTGATTTAGTAGAGCATATACAGCGATAAATGAGAGAAGAGAAACCATTACTCGAAGTGTTTACATCAAAGCCTGCGATGGGTGTCAGCGTGGTAAATTTGTATGCATTAGATATAGCCTCACACTCGATCGTTTTGATCATACTTTTATTTAGGATTGAAATGCATAACATTACAGACATAACTAAAATTCGGCGTATAATTAACGTTTTTATGATTTAAGCATCGTCGTATTAACGGAATGAATATGAATTCGTAGCAGATGCCACACATTTGCAATTGTATTTGGCACCGAAAGAATCCACTGATCATCAGCATGAGTTGTGCAGTCTTGCTACACGATACAGGGATCAATCTTTCGGTTGTTGCACTTGTCCTCTGCACATTGATTCGTGAACTTGCAAGTTATTACTTCTAAGCCATTGCGGAATTTCGTGGCACGTGTTCCGTTTGGCGTCAATTCACCTGGTTTTGCGCATCCTCGCTTTACATTCATGAGTGGACCTACCGGACCTGAAACCAAAAGACCAACACAAATAACCATTTCTTCTGGTTTTATTCCTCTATTTATTTATTGATCTATTCATTTGAGTACATGTGTGATATTGATGCATTTTGCCGCTGAGAGTGAAGGACTGATTCAATGTCCCTATAGACAGTTGTTGCCTCGGGTGAGCCTCGAAAAGTTACACTCTGTGATGCAAACTGAGCACCCTAACCAATCGGCCATTCGTTGTATGGTAATCGTAAACTCCAAATTTCTGAAGTTTCACTTGAAGGCTAAGTTAAGGGCGCCATTTTATTCATGAGCGCGGCGTCGAGTCAGATGGAAGAAGATTCGAGTCTGGTCGCCAGGTCATGAGCACAGACCAAGGTAGGGAAAGAATGCGGGTGTCATCTAGGTACAGAATTCGAAGACGGAGGATCGGGTGAGCCAGGGCAGGAATCTTTTGAGAAGCCATACTTGAGTTTTTTTTGAAAAGTCGGGAAAGGATCAGAATGAGTGTCAGTCTATGTTTGTATAATATTGTTTGAATTTTGTTTAATTTAAACACATAAGGCACAAGCAAATAATGTGACTGTTTGGAATGGTTATTATGGGATAATGAGGTGGCTGACATAATGTATTGATTAGACGGTTGATTGCTTGTAATCGAACAGTTGCTGCTCTGACTTCCGAAGGACACGGACGTTCGTTTTATGTTTTAATTTTTATACTAGTTTAGGCACTGTATATTATGTTGTGAATAAAGAAAATTAAGAAAACAAGAAGACGTGTCACAATCCTTGGAGTTTGGTAATTTTAATTGAATGAAAAGCAAGTAAAATAAGTTAACAATGCGCAAGTAGGACTGTCACCAATTTAGAGCAATGCCAAGGACGTCACGCCGAGAATGTAGTTATGAAGAAAGTGGGCAGTGGTCAATGATGCAACAAGTTCAGCAGATGTCAGTAGACCGAGACAGGAGACTTGCTGACGGCTGACTACAGATGCCAGCTTTTTGTAAAGATAGGCAAATAGCGTTTCTGCAGAATGGTGTTTTTATTCAGCCAAAACGGTGGGACTGAAGAGTGAATTAGAGCAGAATAATATAATTAGTATCGCAAGGAAACTTGTGCATTTATATGATAGAAAGGATCGATTGTGAGTAGGGGAGCGACCAGAGTCTTAAATGTCATGGGCAAAAATTAGGTCTATCTCTCAACGTAGGGTTTTTCTAAATACCCCCAGCACAATCTTTAAGCCACATCTAACTTGTGTGCTATGTGATTACAGTTACACACATTGAAATTCTTGAAATTTATACCGCCCTTCTTCCAACATCTTTTGCTCAGAAGTGCACACACACGCTTCGACGGCGCAATTGCAGTTGTACTGCAGAGCAATTTTACGCGAAGAACTTGCTCAAGGTCTCTACACAGTGACGCCCCGGAGGAGGCTCGAACCCGCTCATTCAGCGCACGCTGAGTGTTACGGGCCATCCGCTCTAACCGATCGGCCACCGTGCCGCACATATTACGTTGTTGCATGTAATATGTAGCTAAAATCACGTCAAATAAGTATGTTCAGTATGAACCAAAAACACGTAGGCCAATGTGAATCCAACATGATATTGGCAACACTAACATAACAATTATGTCATTGGCCGATACTTGCATAGCCTATACATGAGACGTCAAATCATAGTTACATACAATTGCTCCTAAATCTACATACAACACTTGCATCAATGGTTGAATTAGTGGTGACTCCTTAATTTATTGACTTAATTTATGGCCCTGATTGCCATTCTGATGCATTCTATGCCTAAGTATAGCTCTAAAAACAAAAACGTGCCTACAAAATTGCGAATATTATGAACACAATCGGCGGAACACAGTCTGCATACACGCTATTTGCACAGACTAAGTTCTTACCAGGTAAATCAGCAGTCGTGTGAGATACGGTCACTATGCATACTGTTTCATTTGGAAAGCATCGTATGTCTTGTACTCTTTTTGAAGTATCGCAGCATAGATCCCCTTCGGCCAGATCGCAAGACCAGCATTCAAGGGCTACCAAAGTAACAGCAGAAAAATGCATCATTATCCATCTCATTATAACGATTCCGTATTATAAGATCACAGAAGCCTACATCTCAGTACATTTTCATCATTAATTTTATAGTCCCTGATGGATCCTGTGTACCTCGGGGCAAAAATTCTTCTTCTTCTTCTTCTTCTTCTTCTTATTATTATTATTATTATTATTATTATTATTATTTGCTCATGATCATTGTTATTAGTATCATTGTCGTATTTGTGTTTATTATTACAATGAACATTTTTTAAATTATTATTATCTTAACTTTAATGATCAGAATGAGTGTCAGTCTATGTGTGTATAATATTTTTCGAATTTTTTTATTTAAACACTTAAGGCACAAGCAAATAATGTGACTGTTTGGAATGGTTATTAGGGGATAATGAGGTGGCTGATATAATGTATTGATTAATATAATGTCACGCCGAGAATGTAGTTATGAAGAAAGTGGGCAGTGGTCAATGATGCAACAATAACTTGTTGCATCATTGACCACTGCAGATGTCAGTAGACCGAGACAGGAGACTTGCTGACGGCTGACTACAGATGCCAGCTTTTTGTTAAAATAGGCAAATAGCGTTTCTGCAGAATGGTGTTTTTATTCAGCCAAAACGGCGGGACTGAAGAGTGAATTAGAGCAGAGTAATTCAATTAGTATCGCAAGGAAACTTTTTCATTTATATTAGATAGAAAGGATCGATTGTGAGTAGGGAAGCGACCAGAGTCTTGAATGTCATGGGCAAAAATTAGGTCTATCTCTCAACGTAGGGTTTTTCTAAATATCCCCAGCACAATCTTTAAGCCACATCTAACTTGTGTGCTATGTGATTACAGTTACACACATTGAAATTCTTGAAATTTATATCACCCTTCTTCCAACATCTTTTGCTCAGAAGTGCACACACAGGCCTCGACGGAGCAATTGCAGTTGTACTGCAGAGCAATTGTACGCGAAGAACTTGCTCAAGGTCTCTACACAGTGACTGACGCCTCGGACGAGGCTCGAACCCGCTCATTCAGCGCACACTGAATGTTACGGGCCATCCGCTCTAACCGATCGGCCACTGTGCCGCACATGTTACGTTGTCGCATGTAATATGTAGCTAAAATCACGTCAAATAAGTATGTTCAGTATGAACCAAAAAATACGTAGGCCAATGTGAATCCAACATGATATTGGCAACACTAACATAACAATTATGTCATTGGCCGATATACTTGCATAGCCTATACATGAGACTTCAAATCATAGTTACATACAATTGCTCCTAAATCTACATACAACACTTACATCATTGGTTGAATTAGTGGTGACTCCTTAATTTATGAACTTAATTTATGGCCCTGAGTGTCAATATTGATGCATTCTATGCCTAAGTATAGCTCAAAAAACAAAAACGTGCCTACAAAATTGCGAATATTATGAACACAATCGGCGGAACACAGTCTGCATACACGCTATTTGCACAGACTAAGTTCTTACCAGGTACAACCGTAGTCGTATGGGATACGGTCACTATGCATACTGTTTCATTTGGAAAGCATCGTATGTCTTGTACTCTTTTTGAAGTATCGCAGCATAGATCCCCTTCGGCCAGGTCGCAAGACCAGCATTCAAGGGCTACCAAAGTAACAGCAGAAAAATGCATCATCATCCATCTCATTATAACGATTTCGTATTATAAGATCACAAAAGCCTACATCTCAGTAGATTTTCATCTTCATTCTTCTTCTTCTTCTTCTTCTTCTTATTATTATTATTATTATTATTATTATTATTATTATTAATATTATTATTATTATTATTATTATTATTTGCTCATGATCATTGTTATTAGTATCATTGTCGTCTTTGTGTTTATTATTACAATGAACATATTATTATTATTATTATTATCTTTACTTTTATTATTATTTTTTTAATTTTTTGCCCCGAGGTACACATGATCCATCAGGAACTATAAAATTAACCCAAGATGTTGGTTGTCTGGAATGGCCTTACTAATCGGTCTTCTTTTAAAAAAATATTTATTCGTGGATCAACGGACATGGATACAGACTCATTAGTTCATTATTATTATTATACATAGGAGTATATCATTTTCTGGTCTCATAGGCTTGAATGCAAATAATCTCTGCTAAAAGGTATTTTCTGCAACATAAATCACGGGAGTTTATTAAAGATCTAAATGAATGATGCGCTAGTGACAACTATCCGCTGAGGACGGTACTTAGCGCAGTCATTGGGCTCTGTGTGAGACATTCTTGTTGAAGATTCAATGGCTTCTCCATCTCTTCCTACCGGGACCTATTCAAATGAAGGTTCTGGGCGCTCCGGAGTGGGCAAATTACAGGCTGGCATGTAACTGAATTACAAATAACCAATTATTGGCGAAATGTAATTGAGAACGTATTACCAATTACTTTCGAGTTTTGCTGAAAATGAATAATCACAAAGTACGTAATTTAAGTTACACCAAATTACAAATTACAAACACCGTCAGGGTCAATAAATGAATTCAAGATTCTGCCAGAAGAATAGGTCAATGTGCTTTCTATTTTCCATTTATTTGCATGACATTGTGAGAAACCGCTAAGTAAATTTTCTTTCAGAGGCAGCAACTGTTCGAACAATTCATAGTTTTGGAAGCATATAATATATTGCCTCATCCTGTGATCAAAGCTAGCTGTGGTACAACGAGATAATTATTAGTAGGCCTAATAATGAGAACCAATGAGTTTTTATAATTTTCTTCATTATATCAACCAACAGAGTTGAACAGACATTCCTGAAAATATGTGAATAACTTATCTTAGGCTATCCTTGCTTGCATAACAAAATAAACGACATTAGCCTACTAACAAAACTGACCGCAAATGTATTAAACAGAATTTAGCTTTTTGGACCTTACAATCATGGCTGAAAAACTGAGGAGTCTCTGTAGGACGACTGTAGTGGAAGCGACGACAATTATTTTATTAATGTATTATAATAATGTACTATTTAGTTTAAATGTGATTGTATCTATTATTTGTTCATGCGAACATTTGAATCAGGCTAGGCTATAGAATATTTGGATCTGCTATGTACCAAATCAACTCTACATGTACGTGGCTGACCAGTAGCCGTTGCTAATCGCTCGTTCGTAATCGCGACGATAACGACATTCTGTAATTGCCTTAATTAATACAACACCTAGTGCATTATCAGATTCGCGCATCTGACAGCAAGAGATAGGTGGGATAAATAGAGAGTCAGGAAGGAGACGTAGAAAAACACATCATGGGAGATTATGGGCAAGGGCACGGCGACGGAAGCGAGGGAGTGACGAGAGACGGGACAGATAACTCGGAAGGAGGACGGTCCAGACGGACGATGGAAACAAGCGAGGCAGAGGCGATAGGTGAAGAAATTAAGCAGACATCCGACAAGGGAAGAGAGGAAGGATATAAATATGGGACGCGGGCAATAGTGGGGAATTCGCCCAGGAAGGAGTCAAAAGGCAAGGAGAGTGCGGAGTGCTACAGGCGAGATTTGCTAAGCATCTTTGAACGCACAACCTGATGCCGAAGTAATTCGACTGAGGGCGAATCGAGACATTTCAATACTATAGAAACCAGTTTGCTGGTTTGCTGTATTATACGTCTGCATTTGAATACAAAACATCGTAACATCAAAAGTCATCGTTGATTCCGGGCTCAAACGAACTTTCACGCACCGAAGAGTAAACGCCAGCTACCTACATCATCTTATCACCGCTCGCCACCATATACCTTTGGAAGAGGCGATGAGCAAAATCATCTCTTCCAGTACAACGACCAAGGCTCACAGGCAACCAGGAGGTAGAGGCGGATATTCACTCAGCGAACGCCGAGTTACCCACAGCCTGGAGATAAGACTTAGGTCCTACAATATTGGGACGATTAGCAGAGACGTGGAGGCGACAATGCTCCGGGGAATGGTAGGCCCCTTACGTCAGCAAGGATGACGACGATTGCAACGATGATGAGCTGCATCTGCTTCCTTACCAATGACCGTTGCTGTTAGCAGTGACATCGACAGAAGGACGAAGATGCAGCGAACCATTGTCAGTCTTTCGTATACAGCGAACCATTGTCAGTCTTTTGTATACAGCGAACCATTGTCAGTCTTTTGTATACAGCGAACCATTGTCAGTCTTTTGTATACAGCAGGTAGACGCACGTGTAGTCTGGAACCGACTGTTTGTAGAATCGATGCTGCCAGGAGGATATATGCTGTCTAAATAATAAACAGTGCAATAAATATGAAAAGGCAGGTGGGTTCGAGACTACACTTGCGTGTCGTCTGCACCAAAAATGATCGTTTGTAGCAGATCTGAAATGAAGATTAGCTTGAAAGAAGCAATTTGTGACAAATGAAAGAAATTGGTTTCCAGCAGAAGAGGTCACGGAAGACATCAGATAGTAAGCCTAGCGGAAATCTGAACTTCTAGTAAGAACATGCGTAGATAAGCAAGATTTATTAAAACGCCTCAAAATTACTGGTTTCTCGCTGGTCAACCGCGACTGTGATATTCTAATCAGACGGCTGATATATAGGCACATATATATTTCGAAGGCAACCGCCAGATGGCCAAGATGTCTTCCTCAATTTTCCATTCCCGTATTAATTGGTTGTTTTGCGTTTAATGAATTTAGTCGAAAAGCTCGTCCGACCATGTGCTGCATACAATTGCTAGTCGAAAAACAGCAGCTTTGGGTTTCACAAACAGCAGAGGTTTCAAAGCAATACTATTCTGAATATAATCATATTGGGCATTTAAAGGTGTTATGTGTACTTCGTCATGAAAGCTTACATATAAACCTCTTAGCAAATTCAATATCGTCTAAATTGGCACCAACTAAATGCAGAGATTGTGACTGTGTGATTGGCTCCATCTGGTGACATTTCTGAACAATTGAAACAGCCGAGTAGACAATTGACTCTAAAATCTCTATTTTATGTTTCATTTGCTTCGATTCTATTAATTACCTAGATGGAAATACCTAGGCGAACTGTCCCCTCTGAGGCCCTTGCAGTTGCTAATTGATCAAAAATGATTAGGACCTTATGTCGATTCTCTTTTACTTCAATGGTTTCATTAAAATAAATTTTAATCAAATACGTACATGCATGCATTCATTTCTTCATTGCATGCGTACGTACATGCACATACATGGACCTACATATACAGGAGTGCATGTGATCATGTATGCATGCAGTTATCATAATGTATGCAAACCTTTGTGTTTAGAAAAGTTAATACACCACACGAGGAAGCGTATGGTGTATGTAGCTGCGTCTAAATGTAGCTGCGTCGTGTTTGAGCAGAACTATCATTGGTGTCTAAACTTCTATTTGAAGGTTTCCCACGCGCAGAAGCAGTAGATCTAAGACAAACTAAACGTCTTCTGAACGTTTAAAGCCTTTGTTACGTGTGTTTGGTTATGTGAATAGGTTTTATACGACACAATTGTACACATCATATTTAACCGACACGATCCATTTATTATATGCACAGACATGCCATTGACTGCTCGTTGCGGAACTAAGAAACTTAGTAAAACTGGTGTTCGTATGTCAACGTTGATCACATTCGTGTGTATCAGGAGGCGGGCATTTTATGCTGGGTACTGAACAGTTATATTGTATTTAAAAACAGCTTTAATAGATTGAACCGTTCAGAAACGGTCCCGCAAGTAGAAGAGTGAGGGAAGAAGCGAGAATGGCATATTGTAGGCTACATGTAGAGAGAACATAAGAAAAACCAAAGCTAGGAACCAAATCAGACAAAGGGCGAGACAGAGTCACAACAGTTCCAGTCGGGGAAGCAGGTGGTCAAGTCTATTGGAGGAACATAGTAATCGGTGGGAGGAAACTGAATAGGTCCAACTTCACGAAAATATTTCAGGGCAAAAGTTTCTAGTTTCTGAGCTTTGAAGGTTAGAACGAGGATCTTAAATTGTATGCCTGCCGGAAACGGGCGCTCATGAAAATTCACCAAATCTAGAGATAGAGATGAGATGCATGGAATGTCGGGAAAGTGGGGTATCAGTCTAACAGCTGTGTTGAGCCCCGGCCTGTGTTATACACTCATCGGTACAATTATTGAATGATGTCTGAGTAGCGATTCCCCATGAGTCATCGAACATGGCCTGTGTTATCCACTCGTACGTACAATTATTGAGTGATGTTTGAGTAGCGATTCTCCATGGGTCATTAAAGCAAGCCGTGCAATGCACATAAAAACTATTGGGCTCGATTTTACAATTATTTAATGTTCAGTTTTTGCCAGCACGAGACAGAGAATTGCCATATTTACTATAATATTGTTGCTTGATAGATGCCCTGGCAGTCATTAAAAAGTTGGTCAACCTTTTAGCAGTTTCTATCCACCATATTCAATTGATATCCTTTGCGCCATTTCATGAACCAACAGCGATGGCCAATGGTTCTCTACCGCAGCTCGATATTCATATTTAACTTTAAATGAATTATGGACAAACTTGTGGACAAGTTCCGCTTGTAGGCCTACCTTCGGCAGATCTTTTCAAGTTGTCAGGATAACACAAGACGTCTATTAAGTGTCCATAATAAAATATCAATATAGGTCGTATTTCACAGTCAATCTATACGAGGTTAGCAAGTGGGTAGACCAGTCAGTTGCAATGGATTCGTCTCTGCTTAGTACACAAAAGACTAAACTTTGGGAGTTTGCTGCTGCACTCTTCGAAGAAATACAAAGAGAACCGGAATCGAAAGACTCAGGTAACGATCGTTCAGCGACATATCTTCTATTTACGTAAAACTAGAAATCAAATTGAAATTATACTGGATCAGTTGTAAACTTTTGTCAAGCTTACTTACGAGGTGAGTAGAGATTTTAAAATACTTAGGCCTACAGAATACACATTAACTGCCTGCCAGTAGATCCTTTGTAAATTCGTCTGTCACCGAATAAACTTGAATAATGCATTGTAACGAATATTATAGCACTGAGTACACAATCCATATATATATATATACATATATATATATGCATATGAACAGATTAAGAAAACCTGGAAACTCATAAAGGGGACGGGTGGCAATCCATGGAGTAGCCCAATGTTGGCATATGATCTTGAGGTAAATGATCCGGCACAATGTAATTTTATAGTTTTTGTTTTGAGGTATGAAATCGAATAAATTTTCTAGGATGAAACTACCTGAACGATTTGCTCAAACCCCAAATGAAATCTGAGTAAAACTGAAGCTGAGATATCATGCTATCGCAAAGACAATTGTTCAATTATAATTATATAATTATTAGACACTGTAGTTACAACGAAACATTCAATTGAAATATTTTGTTAAGGTGGACGTGTTCAGCTAAAGTTCAACCACGTAGTTAGCAATCTAACATGCGTGCGTGACATCGTAGCCAAGCTGTTTGAGGAAGAGATGCTATCGGAGAGAGAACGGGACGACATATTCATCCTCGAATCATCATCACCAACGAGAGCTAGCGAAGAGCTGTTAAACGTCATCACGAAGAAAGACAACAAAGTCTACGAGAGATTCCTAAAGGCTTTGGTTGACACAAAGCAACATCATATTCACCGGCTCCTGAGCTCAGAAGGTATGCGAAAACACAGACGTGTGTTTTGATGAAACCCAAGACATTCTTCGTCAAAAGAAATTAATAAAAATATATTTGAACTGAAATAAATTAAATATATAGTATTATGAGTAAGTATTGTGTGTTTTGTAACTTATGACCTGCGCGTTTGGGCGGGATAATTGATTCCTGCTTGTTTGTGACAGAATGAATGGCTACCTCACTTCACAAACCGCAACATTGACAGCGAGCGTAAAGTTACTCTCCAAAATTAAGAATACAGTAATCATATTTAGTGTTTTTGAATTATGGTACAAATTAAAGCGAAGTGGGACCTGTTTAATTGAGTGGAAATTTTTAATAAAACTACGCATTTTGATGTTTGATGTGATGATGTGACATCACATTTCGTCAACACTCCCTCCCCTCGTCGCACATCGTCACAAATGCGTGACCTCTGGCCCCTAGACGCGTGATGCCATTCATGGACGGCCCCTAAAGGACGATATCAATAGATTTGATTAACGTCCAGTAACTTGTGCTACAAATAAAATGCCTCATCACTACCGCAATTTATCGGTAATGCCCTATGGGCCTCTGCTTTTGGTGGGTCCATAGGCTTCAGCCTAGTCAGCCTTGGAAACATTCGAGATGCCAACTAGACCCGCTTGATCAGGCACGTGGTTCTGATTCAAGCATTCACTATTTGTCACGGATTCACGATTTCAACGTGGTTCTGCATGTGAAATACATGTTTGAGATATACAACTTCCGCATTCGTTGTTACAAAGAGATTTTAAAACAGAACGACACACAGATATTACAATCGTCAATTGCGCAGATATACACTCCACAGAATCAGATGTAGATATTCCGGTAGCGGGAACACTACCCCCGGATATTACCCTTCTGTCATTACCACTGCCAATACCCCCCTGCCATTACCCCCTGTCATTACTCCTCTGCCTCTTTTCAACAATTAAACTATGAACACGAATTAGATTAAATACGTTATTTTAAATAAGAAGCATTTTATGAGAACAATGCCAACAATTAAACTATGAACACGAATTTATTACATCATTATTAGTCATCATGTCATAAAACAAAATCAGTAACTTGAACAACACAAACAGGTCAAACAAGTTTCTTTTGTTGACTTGTTGTATGCAGCATTGCAGGCTACATAGGCACACAAGAAACAGCAAAAAAATCGATGACACATACTATTCAGAGGTGAATGGAAGGGGTTAGATGCAGAGGAATAATTCCTGTGGTTAATGACAGGGAGGTAATGGCAAGGGGGTAAAGGCAGGTGGGTAATATCCGGGGGGGGAAATGTCCTAAATCCAGATATTCCATAGTGCAAAAAATATTCCACCGAATCGCTTATCAGAGCAGATCTAGTAGTTCGTTGTTTGTACAACTATATTTCCGCTGAGATTTGATCCACTTCTGTGCTAATTTCAACCGCAAATCCTTCATCCAAATTCAAATAAATAAATACATGTTTGTCACTGTGCTACTTCAATGACGTATCGTCGCTATGATATGAGTGTGCACGTGTCCGGATCAATTTACGCATGGAAATTCTTCCTTTCAATCAATCAACCAAATAATCAATCAGTTAATCATTCAGATCAAGTACATCAATTCACCTGTCATTTGATCAGTCATTGGGTCAGTAGTTAATCACTACTAAAATAGTCCTTGAGTCACTCACTCAGCCAATCATTTACTCAATAGTCAGTCAATCAGCGACCATCTTTTCTGTCGTAGAGGAAGAATGTTCAACTATTCATTCGTACATCATTCGTCGAAATTACACGTGGCTGGTGGATAAACTGGAATCGTCGAACGGTCTCGTATATAAACTGTACGAAAAGAATGTACTGAATTGTCGAGAAATGGAGGACATCCGCACCGAGACGAATACGTTCAAGAAGAACGAGAAGCTGCTTTCTCTCAGCAGCAGAAAAGACAGCGAACACTTTGAGGTCTTTCTGCTGGCTTTGAAAGACACGGAGCAGATGTACATCTACGCAAAGTTGCAAAATTATTTGCGTAAGTGCAACGAAAGAGATTTATTGTTGTTTCAAGCGTCAATAAACAGACATAATGGTGCAACGTGATAATTATATTATTATTAGTATTATTACAGTATTTTTATATAGCGCCCCTTAAAGTTTGCCTACTCAGAAACGTTCCCAGCTCAACCCCGGTCGAATAGAACAGTCTTAAGACTAGTTAGAAACAAAGTAGGCTAATTAATAGGTATTTGTCGAAGGATGGTAGGTAGCCCATTCCATGTCACAGGACCAGACACTGAGAAGGCGCGGCGCTGGCTCATAACAGTCCGGAACGGAGTACAATAAGCTTGTCCAACAGAGCGGAGAGAGCAACGGCATTGAACATGCGTAGTGGGGCAGCAGAGCTCCCGCAAATATGGTGGGGCTAAACCCTCAATACAGCGCCGTACCGGAACAGAAACCTGATAAGCAATACGCTGTGGGTAAGGAAGCCAGTGGAGTACATCCCGCATGTACTCAGAAACTCGACAAACCTTGGAATGCGGTTTACAAGGCGGGCAGCAGTGCGTAGAACCCTATTCAGGGCCCCGATCCGGCAAGCCATATAAGGCGCTACAGTAATCAAGCGTTGTTACAACAAAAGTGTGACCAAGCAATTATAATATGCGGCCTACCAATTATTTTATTTTAAATTTAAATTTTTAACCCTTATTTATTTTTTGTCACGTAGGCTCTTGACTGTTGGCTGACCTCGTCGGTCTTATATGAATTTATTATTTATGTCCCAATTTTCGTCTCATTATGGTTTGCATCGTGTTATCTTTGATAAATGTCAACAAGCCACTGCTATTGAGCATGATGGCAGAGAAGGCTTCCATCAGAAGATGTATCTAATTCTCTGCGCCACATAAATACTTGTATTCATTAGATTACATGTTCCACTCAGTTTAAGCACGAGGTTTGTTTTCTTCGGCTGACGTATACTTTCAGTGAAATAAACAAAATTAGAAACATAAAAATGTTTTTTGGCAACAGGTTCAATTACGACGAGACCGAGTAATGCAGAGATCGCAGACGCACCTCCACCTTTGACACAAAGAGCAAATATCGGATCTATTACAGCAGTTTCACCAAATCCATCTGAGCCTCCCACACCACCACCCAGACGGAAGAGGACCTTTCGGAAAATGTCGGTGACAAAAGAAATTCCGTGCATCAGAGAAGTAAATCATTCAATCCTACTAACATGATTTACTTCCTAATTGATGAAAGACAATGATCGAAAAAATGGGAAGAAACTGGCTAATCCTAGGAAGGGTGAAAGAAACATGGTTACATGAAATGATGAGCTTGTGGGCTACTATCATAAATGTCGAGCAACACATATCCAAACTAATTTAACCAGTCACGGCGAGCCCAGGGTCGATTGTCCAAACTTTGAAGGCCAAAACTATTTCCGCGAAACTACCTCTTACCAAAAATATTCCGTGGTCTTAATTTCCCATCCGCAGGAATTCAGGTGATCACTCCAGTGGCTATTCTATATAAGCAATATAATAAAATTATACATTACATTGGTTCAGGCATTATCAGCAGAATAGAAGAAGCTAATCCTAGATGTAATCAGGAATATTAAGCGGTCAATTTCTACAGCGCCGTAACGCCGCTACAAGGGCGCTTAAATAACAACTATTGGAAGAAACTAACCTATAAACTAACCAATAACTTCAGCGTCTAGCCATTATGGTCCAGCGATTCAATGCGGTTGCACTTCGTAGTACATTTGCAGCAATGGACCTCGACAACGAATAGGGGTCGTTCCAGACGTTTTCATATTAATCTTAGATAATGTTCTAGTCCCTGAGGGATCCCATGTACCTATAAAATATAAATGAATTTGAAATATTCAATTCGTCTGAAGTGTGTAATTATCCAAATAGGAACATAGCGTGCGTCGTTAACATGTCACCCAAGAAGTTAAAAGAGGAGGGAGGATGGAAATGTCGATGAGGTTGAAAATACTCTTCGCTGACAAGATTGATCGCAGTCAGCCATATTGCAAGCAGCCACAATTGAAAGAGAATTACCTCTATTATATGGTTGTCGTGGACATTTCCTTTATTATACTGTCTGCTCTTTTTGAATACAGAAAAGAACATCGATTCGGAGTTTAAGGAAGGAAATGCCCCAACTGTCCCACCAGCATCAGTCTGAAATCGCACTCAAAGCAATAACAGTTCGAAAAGAGAAAAACTATACTACAAGCGATATTTTGGACAATTGTATTGTGAAAGCACTCAGAGGTAGCCCAATTATCATTGACATTTAAAGTCTGGCATAATCGTACAATAACGACGAAAGTTTTACAAATAATGATTTTGTAAGTAAATATCTACTTCAAATAAATTTAAAAGAAAAACGTAATTGGTTACTCTAAGCCTGAACAATTTAAGTGGTATTAATCGCTATTATATACATATCAGTCAGGATATATTTGATGCAGGCCTTGAGCGCAGCGACGATCGATTTGCAGAGTTGCTGATTGGCAATTTTAGTGTCGTGTGTTCATTTAGACCTTATGGAGTTTTAGCATTGTGTGCTGTTTTCGTTGATACTTGCAATTTGTATTTTAATGTTTTCCGTTCCAAGTTATTAGAAATAAAAATGAATTCTGAGTCATTTCTGAAGATTAGAAATACAGTTAAAAAGTCGATCGATAGTTAGGGTAGGAAGCGAAATGTGAATGTCGGTCCGCTTGGTGGAAGAGAAGAAAAGAGAAGAAAGCGGGTTAACAGTAATAATTATACAATTCAATTATATAGTTATCATAGGCCAATCTCAGCATATTTTGCTCAATAGCATATAAACATAATTTTAATTTAAATGCACTCCGGTTTCAAATTTGGCTTATATCATAAAATTTGAGCCTATAAGACACAAAAGCAGAGATAACAAGCCTTCGATAATGGCTTTGTTTCATACCTCATATTAGATCATAATTTAATAAAATTATATTTGGACTTAAATCATAAGATTTGGTATGGGAACTCCGTTTGGCAATAAAGCACATCTTCATTAAATATTAATGATTTAATATTATTATGCACGTGTTAAAGTCAATGCTTGACATTAGTTCCTTGCCGGTGGCATTATCTACAGTCTCGCAGTGAAACACATTTGCGTCCTAGGATGTCGGTTTATACCGATACTCAGAAATTTTAGTTTTAGTCTTTAGTACCTTCCAAGGTTGATGCCTTGATTATTCTTACAATTTTTACTGCTAAGACTGTGCATATTTTTATATTATGCGAGAATGCATATTTGTTTTATAAAGAATTTGACCAATTGAAGAAAGAAGCACAGCAGAATAATCAAGAGAAAATGGAACTTAGGCAACATTTGCATGATTTTATTAAAAGACAACAGCATGGCCATAAAGCTGACGAGATCATGAAACTTAAGAAAGAAGTTTTAACTAAAAGCATGGAGATTGCGGACATCAGAAGCCAAACTGAGAGAGAGTTGCAGAGACTTTTGGCAGAGGTGAAGATTCTGCAACAGGATATTGAAATGGCGAAAGCACGAAGTAACGTAACTAATCAAGATAACAAACAGCTGATCAATGACAAAGCTGAATTGGAAGAAAAGGTTAACAAATTGAAGACAGAAGTCATAGAGCATAAGAAAGTGATTGAACGGCGTTCAGGAGACAGAAACACGACGACTGAACCTAGTGAGTATAGCTGTTACTATAATGGTTTCGATTATTAGGTCTCAGCCATCGCTGTCACAGGCAATTTCAACTCTGGCTAAGTAACACGTTTATATTCGACAATCAGCTATTTTATTCCATTACATAGAACGGACCTTTATATGGAACATATATCTTGACGCTAAATTAATTAGTCTTAAACGCACTATAAAAGACACCAATGGAGACATACAGCTTCCTAACTGTAGCAGATGCGTGCCATTTCACTTCAGAGCAACAGGAGATAAATATTACAAAAAATCTGAATAATTCAATCGAAATATTCGAAATAATCTGTTTCATTGTTTTTGAAGCTGGCTTGGAATACAAAGGAAAACAGAAAGCAAGAGGCAAAAGACTTAAACAAGAGAACAAGCAGCTCATCTTAATCAAATCCTCATTGGAAGATGCTGTTCAACAATTGAAAGCAGAAATAACAGAGAAAAATGAAGTGATCCAAAGGCTTGCAAGAAACAAACTCCAGACGACTGATAAGGATTTTAATGAAACTCGTGAGTATAATATTACTGCTACTATTATGATCTGTACAATTAAGTAACAAGCCTTTGAAGTCACAAGCGATACTTTCGTCTCTGCTGTGGCTAAATGGCATACATTGTATAGGCCTACATATTTGACAAACAACTGTTACATTGAAAAGAACTTTTATAGAACATATCTCATGAGCACTAAATGTATCTTAAAGGTACTATAGAACGCACCTGTGACATTAAAACTGTTGCTCAGCATACTAGTTTACATCAAAGCGACGGCATGATAAAACGAAAAAACTATTTTTTCAAAAATGTTATAATGAAATCAAAGTATGCAGAATAATCTGTTTATTTGCTTCATTTTATTGAAGCCCGCCTGGAGTACAAAGACAATTGGACGTTAGTGAAGAAGATCGAAAAAGCCACGGACCCTAAGTCTGACGGACTGGGTCGACGGGCGATATCGGAGAGTGGACTGGATGATGTACCACAAAATGATCACATTGTAGAAATCTTCGACAAATATGGGTCCTTAATGTTTAAGGCATAAGAGTCTGATCTTACAAACGTTAAGTATTAATCAACCATTGCTCGTAGCGAACTGTTATTGCTGAACATCGTCGGCATTCATCTTTGAATGCTCGCTTGTGACTGTTCAATTATTCGAATAAACGAGCATTTGCCTCGCAATACCTTCTGCGTAAAAAAACTCATTTGAGCTTCCGATTCGATACTTGAGTTTGATTAACCCAAGTCATTTCAAACGTCTGACGTGGCTTTGCAAAGTGGCAGTGCTTGTATCTTCGAAAATCGTTGGAGTGTAACTACCGAAACTCTCTAACGATTCACAGCTAACTGATCGTTACTTAGAGGCAAATTACCCATAAATGTTGAGTGATGAGAAGTGTTTGTGCGACATTGTCTGCCAAGACTACGGGAGCCTCCGACACTCACTTTACATCTTATGTTTATCTATGCATCATTATTATTATCGATGTTATTGTAATTATTGCTATCGTCATTATCATTATTATATTTTTGTTGCCAATGTTATGGCCAATGTTTTTGTCATTGGTATTGGTAGTATTGGTGCATTTGGTGTCATTGTTATTGGTACTCTTCTTGTTGTTGGTGGTGTTCTTATTGTTGTTGTTGGTGGTGGTGTTTGTGGTGGTGTGTTTTTGTTGTTATAATTAGGCCTACTTAGCATGGCAATATTACAGAAATACACATGGCGTTCCTGTCGAGATTCATTGGAACAGGTAACCTGGTAACAGGTAGCATGGATAGAATCGCTCTACCTTCCCCAAAGATGCAATACAAAATTCCATCCATCCGAACACCAAGTATCGTTGCACTCATGTGCCGCTGTCACAAAAGCATGCATTCTGGTGACTGGGGAGTACTTCGACCCTCTGGCGGTTTCATCTGCTACGTCGATGTTGCTTTGCTGTCCGATAATTTCGATATATGGTCACATCCTAAGTGAAGCATGTGCGGCATCACATGTATACTTATAATTCTTGTTAATGACTGATTAACAAAAATAATAACAACAATAACTAGAATAATAATAATAATAATTATTATTATTATTATTATAACAATGGTAATAATAATATTATTATTATCCACGTGCATTTCTTCAACACTGCTACTAATATTATTTTACTGTTATTAATGCTATATTCATAAAAATACCAGCATTGGTGCTGCTGCATTATTCGTCTTGCTTTCTGCCGTACAGTCAACATAAATGCCACAATTAATAATTATGTCGATAAGACTAATTGGTGAAAACATGCATGAGCAGCCATTATATTAGCAAATAAAAAGAAGATGATATAAATCAAGAAAAGAATTATGAGTAGAAGAAGCAAATGAATAAGAGGAGGAAGGTGGAAGAATGGGAAGACAATTATAGAATTAGGAAGTGCATAACAAAGTAGAACTCAGAGTCAATATACTTGTCATAAGGAAATATTTAAGTGAAATGAGTGAGTGATGTATTAGTAATACTGATTTGTATTACGTTGCAAATGCTTAGCTACAGCTACTAGTAAGGACAGGTGTCTGCTGTGGATGCAGATAGACTACAGTGGTTCCGTTGTATCAAGGTCATTTACTCTGTCAAGAAAAACAAACTTAATTCTAGAACGCAAATTAAGCTCTATGTCATTGCAATGAAATAGTCAACCAATCACTTTTCTTCGTAGTGTTGCAACACAGCAACTTTTATGCTTTTGAGTATAACGACACTATTCGACATTGAGTAAGCCTGCAAGTGGTGTGACGGTGGAGTTGAACGATCCCGCAAGGTTAAGGCGCACATTGGCACCCATGATGATGAGCAACCTACATTTTTTGAATGGTTAGCTCCTGATTCTACCAACATGAAACACTTTCTGCTCGCGAGTCGTTGAGCTCAACTTGTGGCGAAGGCGTATTTTGGTGGACATTTAAGTTTTATAATTATACGATGATAACGAATTCTTAAATTAGGCTGCATTGCATCGCGCCTATCAACCCACACTGAGGCGTTATGGCACATCGCTGAAATATGTTTATACCGTAGAATGGAATGTGTCATAAAATCAAAAGATGAAAATGAAATTTCTAACTTGAAACAATTAATGACGAAACTGTATTTGTAAACATTGTCCAGACAGTGTACATTTAACACTATATATGCCTCAGCATATATATATATATATATATATATATATATATATATATGTATATATATATATATATATATATATATATATATATATATATATATATATATATATATATATATATATATGAGTCCCGTTTTCTATAAGCAGAGATTAGCGGCTGCAGTTGGATATTTTGAAATGATTAAGTTGCTTCGATTAATTAAGTGAACGTCAGTTGGCGTTTATGCATAAATCGGCCTACCTGTTTTCGCACATGCATATGTAGGCGAGGGTCGGCACCCTCAGGCAATCCGACACACAAATGGAAATTAGAGACACACATATTGTGACAGAGCATTTTTATTCCAACTAATCTTTTGATTTCACTTCAATTCCATAATAAAATTCCACAGATGAACAGGACAAGTTTCAATTCGCCTACCATTCAATTCAGATCAACCGTTTATAAATGATCTCCTCTTGGCGTTTCTGTAGTGTATTTGTTTGTTGCACGATCGAATACTGCAACACCATCAATTCTTGTCTTCCTTTGACGCATTGGACAGCTTGAGCGTTAGAGTACATCTGCTTAAATGAATCCCTCATAGGGGAAAGGTCA